>PVJI01002398.1:0-53409 GCA_004026765.1 Micronycteris hirsuta
CCTTTCTGAGAGAGAATGAGGGTTTTCAACTTCAGTTGGCTCTGGAAGCCTTCGTTCTCTCTTCACAAATAGAAGAAAGCCCTTTGCAGGGCAGATTGAGGCTCACCAGGAGAAGAGTTGTCACCACGCGCCCACAGAGGTCGGAAGACCTGGGGTGCTAAGTCCGTCCTTCTGTCTGGCAATCCATCTGCTCATCATCCCCTGCCTTCCTCCAGAAAGAACACAAGCACTGCAAACTCTCCCTAGCTGATTTGACACGGACTCCCCTGGCTTCTCCCTCAGGAACTTTCATGTCTGGAATGAGTGCTGGATGGCCCGAAAGGACCTCCCTCCTGATTACGGAGGCTGGCAGGTGCTGGATGCCACACCTCAGGAGACCAGCAACGGTGAGGCTCTCCAGAAGAAAGGCAGAACCCACTCCCGCGGAAACTGCCCCTGCCCCTGCCGTCCCCACTGCAATGGCCCCCGGCCCATCATGGTGCTTCTGTTCTCCTTCAGGCCTGTACTGCTGTGGCCCCGCCTCGGTCAGAGCCATCAAAGAGGGAGATGTGGACCTGAGCTACGACACCGCCTTCGTCTTCTCCATGGTGAATGCCGACTGTGTGTCCTGGCTCATCCACGGAGGGAAGGAGCAGAGACTTCACCGGGTCACGAATTCTGTTGGCAATTTTATCAGCACCAAGAGCATCCACGGTGATGAGCGGGATGATGTCACAGAGAACTACAAGTACGAAGAAGGTATGACTCAGTCAGCCCCTCTCTCAAAGTCTAAATCCTGTGTGTACCTTCCCCCTACCCCAGGGAAGCTCCCAGCCAGCTGGAACAGGCCCCCGGGGGTGAGAGGGTATCTGTGGGGCAGGACCCAGTCCACTGTCTCCTCAGCCCTTCCATGTCAAGTTCCCAGTTGAGGTGTCCACACTACCTTACTTCCGCATGCCCACCACCACCCCACATCCCACAGGCCAGTAAGCGCCCTCTACAGATGTCCACGTTGACTACAGGGCCATTGACAGGCAGCTCACCAAGAGTATAAGAATTCCTCATCCCTGTCTTCCCCCAAATTTGGCCTCCCACTGAAGATGGTGGGGATTTAGTAAACTCTTTCTTATTAATTATTTAAATTAATTTTATTTAATGTGTTGCTTAATTTACTGTGTTTTATCAAGTGTTTGGAGGACAGGCCAGACCACCAGCCAGCACCGAGGCTAACATAAGGCCATGTGTTCACTCTCATGTCCCCTCCCACCCCGCAGATGGTTTGGAAAGGTGGGAGGCCTGGCGGGGGCTTCTTACGCAAACCAGTGGGGCAAAGGGGCAGCTAAGTTAGTTAGCTGTGGACTAATTCCTGAAAATTGAAGACCAACCACCAGGTTCAATCACTAGCGAGCCAAACAAAAATATCCAGTCCATGAGGGCCAGAAGCAGGGTGAGGGGCAAGATCTGAGCAGGGGCAGGTCAGGAATGTGCGGGGGTGGGGGAGGCGGGTAGCTGAGCAATTGCTGGGAAGGCTGGCAAGTGGGTGTCTGTGCTTTGTCTATGTGGGCCTTCAGGGCTAACATGGAGAAGCACCAGAATCCAAGCCCAGGAACGGGCTGCACAGTGAGAGACAAGCACTGAACCAGTGGTACCGTCCATTCTGCCCACTCCCATCCATTCTGGGGTTATCTTGGTTGGGGTACCCAGAAACAGATCCTGAAGCAAGGATTCAAGTGCAAGTGGTTTATTGGTGAAGCAATCCAGGAACTCCTGGAAGGAAGGAGAGTGAGCAAGTGAGGCGGGGAAGGGGAGGAAGCTATGCAGGCTGCCTCATCAAGCTCGTTCGCACTTGGGCAGCTGGAGCTCAGTCCTGCCAGGGAGCCCTGCCAGTGGTGTTGCCCGGGAAAGTGCAGGATGCATGGTGCTTTAGTCCAACCATGCCCTCGATTATTTGTTGTTCATCTGAAACTCAAGTTGAATGGCCCTGTATTTTCACTTGCTAAATCTGGCCACCTTATAAGGGATTCAGCGTAAGGTGTAGGACCATACTCAAGATTTATCCCACCCAAGAGGCAAGGGACTATTATTTACCTACCAACTCCTCTTGGTCATGGGTTGAGGGCTACTCCTGAGGATGTAAATTCCCTTGCACTTTTGCCCTGTCCCATGCTAGGGCAGAGTCCACTCTGACGGCAGAGAAAGCCTCAGGCAAAGAGTAGTAGCAGATGCTAGAATCTGAAATTAGGGCACATGGGCACTGAAATGGTAAGTGCCAAGGTGATGTGAGTGGGACATGGATTGCAACCACTACAAGGTCCACGGGGCACCCCTGTGAACTTGGAGGGTCTGGAGCTATATTCCCGAGTGTGAAGCTCAGCCAGGCAGTATTCTGTCTCTTCCCGCCCAGCCTGACAAGATCTGAGGGTGGAGCAGACCACAGATGTGCTCTAAATGTAACCCACACCTCCTTGGGTCCATGAAGCCAGTGTCTCAGCTCCTCTTCTGCCTGAAACAGAGCTTAAAACAATTCCCAGAGCAAAGGGACAAAAGTGGCTTCCGCCTGGAGAGGTTGTGGGAGTGCACTAGAGGGGTGGAGCGGGACCCTGGAGACACTAAGTGCTCAGTGAAGGCAGCTGCTGGGATTAGTAGGATAACGTGATGAGTACTCCTGCAATTCCTGGCCAAAGCGCCTCCCTAGAACTAATATTGGGGTACTCTGGAAACGCAGCCTGACTGAATTTCCTCCTTTTTTCCCCACTGGCTTCTCAGTCTCTTGATTTCCAGGAATTAGTCTACACCTGACCGATAATTTGGTGCTGGAACAGGAAATCGTACCATGTTCTGTTGTCTTTAAAAGTCTCATTCTCCACTTTCGTGGGCCTTCACCTTTCCCATGGGGAAGGCACGACACTCTTTTGGTCACGAGCACAGATTTTTTTTTTTTTTGAATTAGGCAGATTTGATTTCCACCTGGACTCTGACCCTTGCAAGTTGTGTGACTTGGGCAACTGACATTACCTCTCTGAGCCCCATCTTCCATGTCTGTATCTAGAGAAATAATAATACATCCTTCTCGTAGTTGATGTGAGGATGAACGGAGTGATGTGCTCAGCAGAGCCTGACACTCGGGAAGCACCTGATGAATTGTAGGGAGTGTTTGTTGCTGGAAATGAGGGTTTTAACAACCCTGTGGCATTGGTGGGACTGTTGTGAAAGATGTTCAGCCATGGCTTAGCCCCTGGGTCAGCCTGGCCCACAGCTAGTGCTGTCTCTGCCCTTCCAGGGTCCCCCCAGGAGAGACAAGTGTTTCTGAAGGCTCTTCAGAAGCTGAAGACTGGAGGGTCCCAAGGCCACTACCGAGCAGCCGAGCAGCCTTCCAGGCCCATGCCCCTGAGCCAGGACAGTCCGCGGAGACTGAATAGGCCTTCCCTTCAGCCCAGCGATGTTATCGAGGTCTCCCTGAAATTCCAGCTGCTTGACCTGCCCAACATGGGCCAGGACATAAGGTTTGTCCTGCTGGCCGTCAACATGTCACTCCAGTTTAAGGACCTCAAAGTGAACCTGAGCGCTCAGTCCCTGCTGCATGATGGGAACCCCCTGCCCCCATTCTGGCAGGACACCGCCTTCATCAAGCTCTTTCCTGAAGAAGGTATGGGCTCTGGGTACAGGTGTAGGGGACACTGTGCACACACAGTGAGGCCAAACCAGCCAACAAGGGTTGTGGGGCAGACCCCTGTGACACCTTCTTCCTGGTGTCCCCTCCAACACAAATTCCTCTTCTTCCCCTAACTCCTTCCCTCTGCCTCCTGTCTTCTCTTCTTCCTCCTACCCTTCCTTCACTACCCCAAGGAAAATAGCCTGGCTTAGTCGGGGAAACCTGAGCATTGGAGACATCCAAACTTTGGTTAAAGTCTCAGCTCACTCATTTGTCAGCAGAATAACTTTGGGCAAGCTGTTTCACTTCTCAGTCTCTCCATCTGAACACTTGGTACCCCCTTCACTGGGGCTCAGTACATGTGGGTTTCCTCCTCTCTGTAAAAGGGTCCCCATATCCACCAGGCCTAGCTGATTTCCCCAACAATCTCACCTCATCCTTGTGTTCTCTCCCTAGCAAAGACCCATCCCTGCCAAATCCCCTATTCCCAGTACAGCCAGTACCTGTCAACAGACAAGCTGATTCGCATCAGTGCCCTGGGAGAAGAGAAGAGCTGTCCCGAGAAGATCCTGGTGGACAAGATCATCACCTTAGTGTATCCTGCCATCGTGATTAATGTAGGCAAGAGCCCTGCAGGTGGCTTGGGGACTCCTGGGATCAGATGCAGGGGGCAGAGCCCTCTGAGAGCCTACTCAGGAGAGCAGCCCTTCCTTCCCTCTGCCTCTTCTGGTGCTCCCAGGCACCTCCCACCTGGATTGGGAGGGCTATCTGAAAACACTGGGCTATGTTTCCAGCCTCTTGCACCATCAGATGCCTTATGGGTGCAATTTAAGCAGCGGCCATGGAAAGGTCCCTCTCTTGTGACACCTCCCACCGTTGGCCTTCCCCAAGGTCAACATGAGCTCAAATGGGAGGGACCTGAGAACGGGGAGAGCACTGCCTGACTGTGCATCCTTGGACAAACCCCTGGGCCTCTGCTTCCTGAACTGTCAATTGAGAGTATTAGACTAGTTGGCTTCTGAGGACACCTCCTGCTCTGACATTCTGTAGGTCCCTTCCTTCTAGTGCTGCCTCCCCAGGCCAAGCAGCCTCCTGGAGCCTGCCACAAGAGCTCATAGTGCCCCCTGCTGGCATGCATTGGGCAAGCCCAGCCCCAGGAGTCTGTTTTGGGGAGGGTTTCCAAAAAGTGCCTCTAGGTTTCCTGAGGCTACTTCCTTATCTCTACAGCCCTGAATAAACTCTACACATGAAAGAAAAGGACCAGTTATGATAAGAGAGAGGGGAGGGATGGGGTGGAATTACAATAAGAAGAAAACAACAAAAACTACCAAAGAATATTCTATCTACTCAAATTATGCATGAGCATCCTTTGGAAGATCTTGATTACTTTACACTTAGGGATAATCCTTGGAAAAGAGGAAACGTCACTGGAGACTCTCAATTTATTAGACTTTTCCATATGCAAGGTTGAGTGATGTAAAATACTTTACAAACATTCACACATGTATAAATGAAGCAAAAGTATCACATAACAATATATTGTGTGATACACACTGATACTTTGTTCTCTATTTCATTTTTTTAATATTAATGACAACCCATTAAGTTGTTTTTTCTTTTGTTTTAATCCTCACTCAAGGACATGCTTATTGACTTTAGCAACATTGATGTGAGAGAGAAACATCAAACAGTTGCCTCTCTATGTGCCCGGACCGGGGACTGAACCTGCAACCTAGACATATGCCCTGACCAGGAATCAAACCTGTGACATTTAGGTTTAGAGGACAACACTCCAACCAACTGAGTCATACTGGCCAGGGCGCATTAAGTTGGTTTTAACCCATAGTTGGAAAAACACAGGCCATGGAAGTCCAGCTCTTCAGGAAACAGATCTAGGGAACAGTGCTCTCCATGAGAGTTTGGTGAATTGAAGAATGAGACTAATTCTCTACTCCTTCCTCTTCTCTGGATTTCTCTGTTTAGGTCTTAGGAACAGCCATTGTGAACCAGCCACTCGCTATCCAGGTGATATTTTCAAATCCTCTCTCAGAGCCGGTTGCAGACTGTGTGCTGACCGTAGAAGGAAGTGGTTTCTTCAAGAAGCAGCAGAGAGTCTTGTGAGTGCTGGGGGTAATCAGCCTTCTCTTCTGCCTTATCCCACAGTCAGCGCCGCCCTTTCTGGACATGGGTTCTCAGCCCAGGCTCTCAGAACACTGGGAAAGGGGAGACCAGATTGCTGAGTGGAAAAGGGCTTCGGGGTGATCACAATGCCTACAGTTTTCTGACATTGTCTTTTCTCTGCTGCAGGATTGGAGTCCTTAAACCCCAACACAGAGCCAGCATCACTCTAAAGACTGTCCCCTTCAAGAGTGGCCAAAGGCAGATCCAAGCTAATCTGAGGAGCAACAAGTTTAAGGATATCAAGGGTTACAAGAATGTCTATGTTGACTTGACATTATAAATTCTAGGACAAGGAGATGAATGTGTAGATTTTGAGCTTGAGGAAAAGGAGCAAGTTCAAATGCAAGCTGTGCCATTCCCCACTACAACAGAGGCTGTGTAGGGCTCTGACATGAGGAGCAGAGGAGACGCCAGCAATGGATAGTCCCCTGTGCCATTTGCTCCCCAGGATTCTGTTCAGGGCCCAGGGATTTCATGGTGTCCCACCCAGAACTGAGATGGCACAGAGGGCCAATGCCACATTGGTTGGATTTGGCTATGACTAACTGTCCAGATGTCAAGAAAAGAAGAAGACTGGCTGAGCAGCTCACTGTCATTTTATCATTGCAATGGCCAATTTCCTAGTGCCAATAAACTTCAGTCTTATCCTCATCTCCTTTGCACCCAAGTAATCATCCCTTTCCCTACAACAGCTGCCAACTATTCCCTAGGTGCTGGGAGTATCCCATTGTTTCAATTCCTAAGTCTATTCATTTTTTCAAGAAATATTCACTGAGTGCCCAGTATGTACCAGGCACTGTTCTGAGTATAGGGGATAAAGCAGTAAACAAAGCAAAGTCCCTGGCCCCATGGAGTTTACATGGGGAGATGGCACAGGCAATAAGCATGTCAACAGATAAGTAAGGTACTTAGCATATGGTGTGTCAGTCATGATCCAGTTAGGAAAACAAAACCCTTCATAGGTGTTTCTATATACTATCATCTTTGTATCTTAGAAAAAAGTTTGGGAGATCTCTCACTTGGCCTTCCCTTGAGTCCCTTCCCATATCACATCCAAGAGGTCCCTGGGTCCTAACAGTTCTAGCCTCTTGGCTCAAAGTCCACCAGTGCAGTGTGGTCTTGGATGGACCTGGGGTGGCTGGGGTGCAGAGGGTAAAGCCCGCTGAATAATGCAGTAGAGTAGATTTTTCATAGGGAATGAAGTACTCTCAGGCCTTTCTATTGCTTGCAGCCTTGTGTTTAATGGTCCTACTGAACACAGAAAAACCTCCATTGTTATCTCCTCTCGGATGCACCTGCTTTCTCACTGAGCAAAGTTTTGCATAGAGAAAGGCATGATGCACTTGCACTCCAGCCACTGGCTACATGACCAAAAGAGCTGTTTAGGACATATATTAAATGCATTACATTATAAAAAAGTTAAGTACTCCTATTATATATAAACAAAAGGATAAGTAAATGTAGTTAACCAGAAGGAGAGAAGAGGGTGTAGCAGAAATTATATAATAGGTTGATAGTCCTGTTAAAGAGTGGGCTGAGAACCAGGAAAACCCTGGTAGCAGGGAACTGAGAGCAACCTATACAGTAGTTCCCCTTTATCCATGGGGGAATACATTCCAAGACCCACAGTGGATGACTGAAATTGCAGATCGTACCAAACTTTATATATACTATGTTTTTTCCTATACATGCATACCTGTGATAAAATTTCATTAATAAATTAGGAGCAATAGCAATTAACAACAATAATTAATAATAAAATATAACAATTATAATAATGTACGGTAATGAAATTTATGTGAATGCGGTCTCTCTCTCAAAATATTTTTTAATTTTTTATTTCTGGACTTTTCCATTTAATACTTTTAAACTGTGGTTGACCATGCGTAACTGAATCTGCAGAAAGCATGCCTGAGGAAAGGGATTGGGGACTGCTGTAATTATTTCATTTTGTAATTTTCGCCTAACAATGAAACATGGTTTAAAGAAAACATTGTGGAGAGGAACATCTTGCAGAGACAATAACCTCTGAAGTACTTAGAATATTTCAGATACTGCACTCTTGGACTTTTTCATGAATCCTGATTTTAACTCCACATTCATGAACTCTTTCACTCAACAAATATCTCTACGAGGGGCCAGGCCCTCAGCTAGAAACCAAAGACACAAGAAGGACCAGGGCCTACTCTCAGGGAGCTCAAGTCTAAGCATGTGGAGAATGAAAAGTAAACAGGAGGTTATAACACAAAGTGGCAAGAACGACCCCTGGGGTGCATGCAGGGTGTTGTGGAAACATGAAGAGGGGCAACTAGGCTAGTCTTGGAATTGTGGATCAAGGAAGGCTTCCTGGAGGGAGTGGCATTTAAGTGGAAAGTGAAAGACTAGGAGTTAGCCAAATAGACTCGGGTCAAAGGGGCAGGGATGGTGTAAAGCAGTCAAAAACTTCAAGTCATGCAGATGGCTAGAGATCAGAGCAGGAGGGAGTAAGTAGCAGAAAACAATGGGACAAGAGCCAGTGGGTTAAAGGCTTCAGATGGCAGTCTTAGGAATTTGGACCACAATTATCTTTAGGCATCTGTTTTCTTTAAGTCTTGGATCACAGTCATTGCCTATGTCAGTGCTTCAAGTTGATTCTATTTTGCAGAACTGAGCAGACTACTTGTAATTTGAGAAGCACTCAAAGGACAAATAGTTTCCCACCTTGGAAGCCAGCTTTGCCACTTTTTCAGGTGTATAGACAAAAAGAATTTGATTGCAGAGTGCCCCCAGCTTGCTTTGGACCCCGTGGATTGGGACTTGTCTTCAGGTTGTACATGAAGAGCAAGGAGCTTCCTACCAGGAAGCTACGGACTTGACACAGAAGGAGTGTTTAGGACATGTCTGAGCTGGGATAATGTGTGAATCTGGGGAATGTGAGAAAGAGCTTGGTCACTCTTCACCAGTGCAGAGGGAGAAGGATCAAGATTAGAAACGGGGAAAATGAAAGACTAATTTTAGAAAAGCGTTGCTTACATTCCATGTATTTGGGGATTTTCTGGTTATCTTATTGGTACTGATTTCTAGCCTAGTTACAATGAGGTTCAAGAACTTTGTCTGATTTTCATCCTTTGCAATCTGTTGAGACCTGAGCTGTGGCCAGAATATGGTCCATTCTAAAAATGTTCCATGTGCTTTTGAGCGTATATTCTGCAGTTTCATGGCACATTGTTTTATATATGTCCATTAGGTGAAGTTTATTAATGGGTTACTTAAATCTATATCCTCAGTAATTTTTCTGTTTGTTCTATTAATTACAGAGTGACGTATGTTAAACCCCCATTATGATTGTGAATTTGCCTTTTTCTCCTTTTAATTTTGTCTATGGGTGGGTATTTTGAGGAGAGGGGCTATACACATGGGGTGAGCAGGCGGTCTAGAACCCACAGTAACTGCGGGGCACTTAGATCCCTAAGCCTGAAGAAGTGAGAAGAAGGAGAGATTGTTGGAAACGGGACACAGAAAGAGCCATGTGAAGAGGCCTGCCTGCCAAGAACTGACTTTTCGTGATGAATCAGGGGGGGAATCAGAAGAATTAACACCTCAGTGTTGCTCTTCTCCCACCCTCGGCGCTCTCATTAGGCAAAGAACACAACAGGGGGCCAGAGAGCAGGGAGCCCCTGTGTACATCCACACTGGTCGGCCTCCGGGGCACAGGGCAAAGATGGAGAAGGGTGTAGAGTAGATCGGAAGGGGCAAATGGGAAATATCCAATATAGGAAGTGACTAATCCAACCTCCTGACTTTAAAGATACTGAGCCCCAAAGAGGAAAGGTCTGACCTGGAAAAAACAATGGGTGAGATGCAGAGCTGGTCTGGGTGCCAGTCTACCTACACCTTTTTTTTTTTTTTCCTTAAGATTTTATTTATTACTTTTAGAGAGAAGGGAAGGGAGGGAGAAAGAGAGGGAGAAAAATATCGATGTGCAAGAGATACATTGATCAGTTGCCTCTCACATGCCCCCAACCGGGGACCTGGCTCACAACCTAGGCATGTGCCTTAACTGGGAATTGAACTAGCGACCTTGTGGTTTTCAGGCCAGTGCTCAATCCACTGAGCCACACCAGCCAGGGCCATGCTACCCCTTCTTACTAGAACCGTTCAGCATGGCAGTGGGAAATGTAGCCCAGCACTGAACCGGAAAACCTATCAAATGCGAGGCGGCACACAGGACCCTGATGTACGGATTGGCTTTCCCGTGGAGAACCAGGCTAGCATTGTGCCTAGACTACTTCAAGGCATGCTTTTGCTAAAACCCCCTCACCCTGAGTTGAAACTGCAGATGTTTAATGTATATCTCTGAAGCAACTCCCCAAAGTCTGTGCTAAGTTGTCCCAAGGATGGAATGTAACCAGATCAATCATTTTTATCGTTCCCTTGCATTTGCAACATTTTTTTCTTTGTTATCTGTAAGAAGTAGTCACGTAAAGTAAACCTAAGTAAAATGAATGAGAACCTTCTTTGATGTAATGCTACTGGAAAGCAATAAAAGCCTGTCCAAGCAAGGGCCGAGGCACTCCTCTTGAGAGAGTGGCCACGGTGCTCCCTCTCTCAGAGAGCGGCTGTGCTGTCCCTTTTTCTCCACAGGACTTCTTCAGTCTGTGTGAATTTGTTCACCGCATCCACAACACACAGACCCCACTGGCTGGAGTCTGCATCACCTTCTGATCAAAGATTCACCCTTAAAAAAATAAAAGTAACTCAAATCTTGAAAACAATTGGTCTTCAGATCAGCTCCAGACGACCTATTTCTTATTTATAGATGGCAGATTCTACCACTCCTCCTCCATGGTACAATCAGTACACCCATTTACAAGGCATCAAAACTGCCTTGTAAGTGCTTTCATTGTCCATTACTTTGTGTTGCACACCGGGCAAGGGAGTCGAGGTTCTCACAATTTAAAGGAGCTGTGGCTCAAGTAAAAATCTTGCAACAAGTATAGGTGTGCAAACATAACCGAACTGCTGAGTATGTCTGCCATTCTGCAGGGAGGCCCAGCTGCTTACACACTTTCTCTGGGAGGTGTCCAGCTGTGGAACGAAAAGGAAAAGGGAAGCATCCCCACCCAGAAGCCCACTCAGCCCCTTGCCTTTAGTGAGCTGACAGATTATGCTCCCATCTTACTTAATGCAGAAATAGCTGAGCACTGACCCACAAATTGCTCATGTCAGAAAAGTCCTCCAGGAAATTTTAGAAGTCACATAGTCTTTCAAGACCTTGTAAACTGGACTGCAGAACTGGCTGACTAAGAAAAGAGTGGCTCACTGAGGCTGTTTTTTGTAGGGTCTCAGACTAAAAGGTCAGGGATTATGTTCATTGACTCTTTCCTTATATATTTTTAAACTCCCCCCCTATGAAATAAAGAGAGCCATCCAATTCTATGGGTAATAGACTTCCATCAAAACCATTAAAATGTATCAATAATTAATCTTATGCAGATATTAGCATTATCACTATGATTTTGTCTCCGATTTCATCCCGCAAAATCCGTGGAGGGGACCGCACCGATCACATGAATCAAACTCACCCAGGGATACGCTTGGAGAATAGAGTCCAGCAGCCACGGGTCTTTCCCTCCATCTTGGAAAAGGCCCCCGGCGTAGCTCAGCCGGGCTTTTTATTAGAAGCTTTAGGACACATTTACATTGGATTGATTATTCATGGGCTTATGCAGAATAGGGGTTTTCAGTTGGGTCATGAGAATATATGGGAAGGGAATAGATAAGGGGTAGGTTTACTCAGTAAGGTAAACATTTAGGGTACAGAGCATTAGGTTGTAAATTCAGGTCCGGTGGCAGACAGGACCAGGGTAGTGCATTAAACAGGAGACAAGTAAATTGAGGGTAAGCTAACTAGGGCTGTTAACTTTTAGGACCATAAAACATTGAGGCAGTGATCCATTAACTTAAGCTTCTTGGCTTTGGGGGAAGAGAGACTCAGCAAGTCAGAGAATTTCTTAAGATACATTTTTGCCAAATTCCTATTAGAGAATTCTTTTTCTACAGACATGAATCACGCCTGCCCACATGGGAATATTTCTTGACACGGAGCCGAGCTCAAAACGCGTAAATTCCCAGGACTGCGTGTTTACACGCGTGTGGAAAGAATTCCCACATGATTTAAAACTAAAAACTCTAGGGAATACTTATTCAGCTTCCTAATTTTTCATTCCTACATTTAGTCAGTCAGTCCATAAATGTGCCTTGAGGACCCATATTTGCTGTTGTGGGCAGAAAAAAGGACAACAAGTCACGTTTGTTGGTCTGGAAATATATGCCTTCATTTGTTGAAAGATAGTTTCTCATATATATAATTCTAGATTAGCTGTTTCATTCTTCAACATTTTTCAAGATATCATTTCATTTGTCTTTGGCTTCCATTGTTTTCTTTGAGATATCATCTATTAATTTTATTTTGCTCCTTAAAAGTAATATGTGTTGCCCTGGCTGGTGTAGCTCAGTGGATTGAGCGCGGGCTGGGAACCAGAGGGTCCCGGTTCGATTCCCAGTCAGGGCACATGCCTGGGTTGCAGTCCAGGTCCCCAGTGAGGGCCACGTGAGGAGCAACCATACATTGCTGTTTCTCTCTCTCTCTTTCTCCCTCCCTTCCCCTCTCTCTAAAAATAAATAAATAAAATCTTTAAAAAAAAGTAATATGTGTTTTTCTCTGACTACATTTTTTTAAAATCCTCATCTGAAGATATGCTTATTGACTGAGAGAGACATAGATGTGAAAGAGAAACATCAATTGGTTGCCTCCCTTATGTGCCCCAGCCAGGGATTGAACCTGTAACCTAGGCATGTGCCCTAACTGGGAATCAAATCTACAACCTCTTAACATATGGAACTACACTTCAATCAACTAAACCACACAACCAGGGTTCTCTGACCACTTTTAAGATTTAAAAACCTGCTTAGAGTTCTTAGTACTTCTTGAATTGGTGGCTTTTATTTTTGGAACATTCTTGGCATTATCTCTCCAAACATTTTTTTATTTTTTATTATATTTTATTGATTATGCTAGTACAGTTCTCCTGATTTTCCCCCCTTTGCCCCCTTCCACCGAGCAGCCCCTGCTCCCTCAAGCAATCCACCCATTATTGTTCATGTCCATGGGTCGTGCATATAAGTTCTTTGGCTAATCCATTTCTTATATTGTACTTTACATCCTCATGGCTATTTTGTAGCTACCTTTTTGTACTTCTTAGTCCCCTCACCTCTTCACCAATTTTCCCACACTCCCCTTCCCACCTGACAATCATCAAAATGCTCTCTGTATCCATGATTCTGCTTCTATTCTTCATTTTCTTGGTTTGTTTTTTAGATTCAGTTTTTAATAGATTTGTATTTTTTGCCATTTTATTGTTTATACTTTTTATCTTATTTTTCTTAAATAAGCCCCTTTAACATTTCATATAATAAGGTCTTGGTGATGATGAACTCCTTTAGTTTTTTCTTTTGTGGGAAGCTCTTTATCTGCCCTTTGATTCTAAATGATATCTTTGCTGAGCAATCTTGGCTGTAGGTCCCTGCTTTTCATGACTTTGAATATTTCTTGCCTACCTCTTTTAGCCTGCAAAGTTTTTCTTTTTAAAAAAAATTTACTTTAATTAATTTATTTTTAGACAGAGGGGAAAGGAGACAGAAAGAGAGGGAGAGAAACATCAACGTGTGGTTGTCTCTCACATGCCCTTTACTGGGGCCTGGCCTGCAGCCCAGGCATGTGCCCTGACTGTGAATTGAACCAGCGACCCTTTGGTTTGCAGGCTGGCACTCAGTCCACTGAGCCACACCAGCCAGGACCAAAGTTTTTTTGAGAAATAAGCTGACAGTCTTATGGGAACTCCTCTGTAGGTAACTAACTTGTTTTCTCTTGCTGCTTTTAAGATTCTCTCTTTATCTTTAAACTTTTAATTAGTTTTAATTATGATGTGTCTTGGAGTGGGCCTCTTTGCATCCACCTTGTTTGGGACTCTCTGTGCTTCCTGGACTTGCATATCTATTTCCTTCACCAAATTAGGGAAGTTTTCTTTTATTATTTTTTCAAATAGATTTCCAATTTCTTGCTGTTTCTCTTCTCCTTCCTGCACCCCTCTGATGCAAACATTGGACCTCTTGAAGTTGTTCCAGAGGCTGCTTATACTATCCTCATTTTTTTTAGATTCTTTTTTCTTCTCGTTGTTCTGATTGGTTGTTTTTTCTTCTTTATGTTCCAAATCATTGATTTGATTCTTGGCTTCATCCATTCTCCTTTGTTTCTCTGTAAATTTTCTTTATTTCAATTCATGAGTCCTTTATTTCTGACTGAATCTTTTTTATGCTGCTGAGGTCCTCACTGAGCTCCTTGAGCATCCCTATAACCAATGTGTTGAACTCTGCATCTGATAGATTGCTTATCTCCATTTCATTAAGCTCTTCTTCTAGAGTTTTGATCTCTTCTTTCACTTGGGCCATGTTTCTTTGTCTCCTCACTTTGGCTGACTACCTGTGTTTGTTTCTATATATTAGGTAGAGCTTCCTTGACTCTGTGTCTTGGTAGTGTGGCCTAATGTAGTAGGTGTCCTTTAGGGTCCAGTAGTACAGCCTCCCCTATCACCCAAGCTAAGTACTTGAAGCGTGTCCTTCATGTGGGCTGAGTACACCCTCCTCCTGTAGTTGAGCCTTGATTACTATTGGCAGATCAATGAGAGGAATTTACCCAGGCCAGTCAGCTGTAAGGACTGGCTATGACCATTTACCACCAACTTCTACCCTCTGTGGAGGATCAGCTGTGCAGATGCAGGGTGGTGATGCACTGATGTGGTATATAGCTGTCCACTGGCCCTGGGGTTTCCTGGGTGGTGCAGGCCAAGGTCAGCCCCCACCTTTGCTTTGCCTGGGGCCATCCTGCCTGAGCTGTAAAGCTATCTGAGATGTCTGCTACTTATGATAGGCTTAGAGATCCCCAGGTAAAGCCAAGCTGTGAATCTAGGCTGGCTGCTGCTAGTGCCCTGCCTGGGGCTCACTGAGGCCAACTATTGCTTGTTTGAGTGGATTTAGGAAGTTGTGAAGCATGAGCCAAGACTAGCCATTCATATGGAAAAGCAGCTTGGGTGGTCCTGTAAGTTGGGTGTGACAGTCTCTGGGGATCTCCAGAGTGGGTCAAACAGTGTTAGCCAGGTTGATGGCTCTGTTGGGGGAAGGTTTAGAAAAGGGACAACAGCCTCTCCTCACCTTGATGCCAGGCACTTCAGTTTCCCTTTCTATGCCGCTGGTGCTTTTTAAGCTGCTATCCCTGTGCTGGAACTGAGAGGGAGTGAGTCTGAATAGGCAATCTGTGTGTTGGTTCTTTAAGAGAAATGGCTTGGGGCTGTAGCAGTTTTTTCCACCAACTCAATCCCCACTGGTTTTTGGAGCCAGAAGTTGTGGGAACTTATCTTCCTGGCACTGGAACCCTGGGCTGGGGGCCTGGTGTGGGGCTGGGACTCCTTGCTCCCCAGATATCCCTCCCGAATTTTTACCCATCATTGTGGGTGTGGGGCCAGCCTCTGTGCCCCTATATCAGTCTTGATGGATGTGGTTTCATTAATTCCATAGTTTTCAGACTTCTATTCAATTTGATTTCTGATAGTTCTGATTGATGGTTGTTCTATATTTTAGTAGTAATTTCGATGTGGTTATGCGAAGAGGTAAGCCATGTCTGCCTATGCCGCCATCTTGACCAGAAGCCCCCCCATACATTTCTTGTGTCCCATTTCTCTCCATTCTCCTCTTCTCCTTCTGGGACTACAATTTCACAGAGAATTTTTTTCTAAAAGTCTTTTATCCTTTAATCTATATTTGCCATTTTTTTCTTTCCACTCTTTATTTTATCTCTTCTACTGATCTGTTTTCTAGTTCACTAATCCTCTCCTCTACTGGGTTAAATTTGTTATTAATCTCATCTATTGTGTTTTTAGTTTAAATAACTGTATTTTTCAATACTAGAATCTCCATTTGGTTATTTCCTACATGTTTCAATTATCAGTTAAAATTCTAGAAGTTGTCATCTATTTTATTGAGTATAATCACACTTTTTTCTAAAAGATTTTATTTATTTATTTTCAGAGAGAGAAGGGAGGGAGAAAGAACAATGTATGGTTGCCTCTCACATGGCCCTCACTGGGGACTTGGCCTGCAACCCAGGCATGTGGCCCAACTGGGAATCAAACTGGGACCCTCTGGTTCCCAGCCCGCGCTCAATCCACTGAGCCACACCAGCCGGGCTAATCACACTTTTTTAAAACTATGATCAGTAACTCCAATATCTGGATCTCCTGCGGACCTACTTCTATTGCCTATTTTTTTCTCTTAGTTCTTAGTCATTTGGTCTCCTGAGCTGCCATGCCTGGTAATTTTTGGTTGAATGTTGGATACTGTATGTAAAAATCATAGAGATAAGATCAGTCTCTGGATAATCCCAGTATCCTCCAGAGAATTTTCCTTCTGGCAGGCAGTTAGGATAGGATAGAGTACCATAATTCAAGCTGATTTAAATGAGGTTTCAGCACAGGCAACAAAAGCAAAAGTAGACAAATAGGACTACATCAAACTCTAAAACTTTTGTTCACCAAAGGACACAATTAACATAACATAAAGGCAACCTGTGGAATAGGAGAAAATATTTACAAATCATAAAGCTGATAAAGGGTTAATATCCAGAATATATAAAGGGCTCCTATAATTCAACAAGAAAACCATCAAATAATCCAATTTTAAAATAGGCGAAGCATTTGAATAAACCTTTCTTCCAATGCTAATATACAAATGGTCAACTAGCATATAAAAACATTCTTAATATCACTGATCATAAGAGAAAGGCAAACCAATACTACCTTCAGATATTACCTCCTACCCACTAAGATGGCTAATATATATATTTTTAAAAAAGAAAAAACAAGTATTGGTGGAGATGTGGAGAAGTTAGAGCTCTTGTTCGTTGTTGGCAGATTATAAAATGATGTAATCACTTCAGAAAATGATATGTCAGTTTCTCAAAAAAATTTAAAAGAGAATCTCCATATGATCCACCAATCCTGCTTATGGGTATACATCCCCAAAAAATTTTAAGCAGGGCCTTCAAGAGATATATGGAAACCCATGTCCATAGCGCAATTTGCAGTAGCCAAGAGGTGGACACAAACCAAATGTTCATCAATGAATGAATGGATAACTAAAATGGGGTACATACGTACAATGGAATGCCATGTAGCCTTAAAAAGGAAGGAAATCTTGTCACATGCTACAACATGGATGAACCTCTAGGATGTTATGGTAAGTGAAATAAGTTTGTCACAGAAGGATAAATACTATATGATTTCACTTACATGAAGATCTAAAGTAGTCAAATTATAGATATATAAAGGATGTTACTAGATATATAAATATATAGAAATGTGGTTACTAGAGGCTGAGGAGAGAAGGCAAAGGGGAATTTTATTTAATGAGTATAGAGTTTCGGTTTTGCAAGATGAAGAGGTTCTGGGATCTCTTTCACAAAAATGCAAATATACTCAACACTACTTAAGTGCACACTTAAAAAATGGTTAAGATGATAAGTTTTGTACCACAATAAAAAGAAATTTTAAAACCATTCTATGCTGTTCCAATGTTTACAATTTTATTAGATACATAACAATAATGATGATAACATCCATGACGATGTCAATAGGAGCAAAAACCTCCATTAATTACCTGAAAACAAACAAAACTGTTTCAGACTTTATAACTTTTGGTCTGTTCCCTGCTTATCTTTACTCTTGGGGTACAGTCATTTGAGGGTCCCACTGAGGAGCTGGGGTGTTTATGGAGGCCCTCCATCCCGGGTGGCCCCAGAACTCCAATTCTTATCCTTCAGCCTTTGAGATTGCCAGATCTGCTCAGACACTCGGCCTTGCCTCTCTCAATCATGAATCCGCAAATTTCCCAAAGGGAAAGTGACGCTCTGTCAGGCTCAGCTCTCTGAGCTTCTCTTCTCTCCAAGATCTCGATCCCTCAAACCCTTGTTGCCTTGATGCCTTTAGATATTTGAAGTATTTTATTCAGCTTTTCTAATTATTCTCAATAGGGAAAATATTATTATGCTAGCCTTTTATGTCTAGAAGCAGAATTCCTCGAAAAATTTTAGAAGATTGAATAGAGAGACCTTGTCAGTGGTAGTTCAGATTACAGGTTAAAGTGAAAGCAAATGTGTGGGATTTGGGCACAAAGATCTTAGTTTGAGTCCAGTCTTTACCAGAACCTGTGAGATGTTGGGAAAGCCTCAGCTCCTGGGAAGCTGAGAGATACATTTCTAGTGAGCGGACAGCATGTAGGTAGGCATGATGTATGTTCTTGACCTCATCGTTAGTTCTGTTTTATCTCTATTTCTATTCATCTCTCGTTTTTGTATCATTTAATATATGTTTTTTTGAAACATCATGTTTCATTATTAGTTATCTTAAATTATTTCTGGCAGTATTTTAATTGATTTATTCATTATTCATTCATTAAAATAAACATGTTTACTCCCTGAACCTGTTTTCTCACCAAATAAATTTAAATAACGATCCCTGCCCTGGCTGGTGTGGCTCAGTGGATTGAGTGCCAGCCTGCAAAACAAAGGGTCACCAGTTTAATCGCCAGTTAGGGCACATGCCTGGGTTGCAGGCCAGGTCTCCAGTAGGTGGTGCACGAGAGGCAACCACACATTATTGCTTCTCTCCCTCTCTTTCTCCCTCCCTTCCCCTCTGTCTAAAAATAAATAAATAAAATCTTTTTTTAAATTCTAATAATAAAAATAAAGATGATCCCTTATTTAGTTTAAGAGATTGAGGCTCAGATCACATGAAGTAGTGCATGTGAAAGTGCTTTGTAAAGCAATGTACCAACGTAATTAATTTATTTGAACCCAGAAGTCACGTTCAATATCCTTCTTTGTTCTCCATATCCATTCATTAGCATGTCTTGCCAACTTAACCCCCTACATTTCTGTCAAATCTGTTTGCCTCTATCTTCACCAAAACTCCTCTGACCAGGCCACCATCGTCTCTCACTTGGACCATTATGATAGCCTCTTATTGGTCCTCTCTCGCTTTTTTCCCCACTAATTAATTTTCACTATTTTCCTCAGCATGGTATTTCTAAAATACAAATCTGATTGTGTTATTTTCTAGTTTAAAATACCATCCAGTAGCTTCGCAGTACTCTGAGGCAAAAAAAAATTAAAATCTTTAACTTGACTTTGCAAGATTTAGCCCTTGCCTTGCCTCTCTCCATCAAAGTCTGTGCTCAGTTCCTTGGCCTTCCCTTCCTTGGCTCCCAGCCTCGGGCCTTTGAACGTGCTGTTCTCGCTCCTCCCACCCCACCCCACCCTTTGCCCCATTGCCTAACTAACTCCTATTAATCCTTCCAGTTTCTCAGCCTTTCCTTACCTCCACACCTAGGTCCCGGAACTTGAAACTTCTCTTTTATAACAAGTACATAATTAATGGTGTGAGTACATCATTCTCTCTGTTCCCTCGGCTGGAATATAAGCTCCTTGTTGGCAGGGACACATCTACCTGATTTATCACTGTATTGCCAGTGCCTAATACGGTTCCTGATGCGCAATGGTGTCATCAATGAGTAAGTGAATCCTTCTTGGGCACACATCAGTTGACTGTTTTTCTGCCAGAGGCTGTGGAGTTAATAGGTGCAGGTGCAGCAGGAAGCAGGACAGGCTTTTTGGTCACTCCTCCCTCTACCCTCCTCACATTATGCACGCACCTTCCCCAGCTCAGCCAAAACACACTATCCGTCTCATCATGAGCTCCCTCAAAAGTGCTCCAGGTGAAATACTGCTCCTTCATGGCGTTTTGTGAAGCTCCGTGGGAAGTGCATCAGGAAACAAGAGCTCCTCTTTGCTCATACCAGAACAAAACTGCAAAAGGGGAGCCAGCCATGAGCTCCCCACTGCCCTCCCGGGGGAGCTCACAGTGGTGAAAACTGTTCTTCCAGTCAGCCTTTCCTTCCTTTCCAAGCTTTTGTTTTTGTTTTTTTTAAACATATAATATATGCTTGTGATATAAAGATACGAAAGGATATACAGAAAAAAACAAAAGCTTTACCCCAGGCACTAATTTCCCAGTTCAGAAGCAATAACTTTCCAGAACTATTCTATATAAACACAAGTAAGTTCATATATATTATCCCCCCCACACACCCTGTATACAAAGGTAGTTTATTCCATTTGACAATATAGCTTGGAGATTGTTCCATGTCAGTTTATATAGAGCCACTTCATTTTTTTTTCATTCTTGTATGCTTTTGAATGCGTGTATCACAATTTATCTGTCTAGTACCTTATTGATAGACATTTAAGATTTAAGCAGCTTCCAATATTTTGCTATTGTAACTACCAGTATAATAGGTATACTTGTAAATACTTCATTTTACACACATTTGGTTATTTGCATGATAGAATGTCTAGAAGTTATTCAGATGTATAGACATTTAAAGTTTTGCTAGATATTACTTGAGTATTATTTGCCATATTTAATACATAATTAATGAGTACATTTGGTCTACGTACTTTCTCAATTACAATACTATCATTTTATGTCTTAATATCTAGGGAGCTTAGTCATACTACATTCCCCTTTTAGAGATTTTTTTTGAACCTTAGAATCAACTTTTCTAGTGTCAGAGAAAAAATCTTGTTGGCATTTTTTATTGAGAATGCATTAAACTTAAGATCAGCTTATTAGAATATCTTATCCTTTATAGTCATTTTTAATAGACTCATGTTTTCCAGGTAAACATCATATTATCTTCAAATAATGAAAAATTACCTCTTAATTTTGCATAAAGAATCTTTTTTGGGGGTGTGTGAGAATGCAGCAGCTTCATTTTTTAATATAATAAGATTCTTTAAATAGGTAATGGTTTAAAGTCTTAAAAGTATAAAAGGGCCAACAGTAGAAAAGTCACCTGCTGACCCCATCCCCCAGCTCCCCTCCCCACAGGCGACCAATGTCCTCCATCTGTCGTTCCTTCTGTGTCCTTCTAGGGATACCCCACAAACATGCAGGCCAGTGCAGCTGCCCTGGGGGTGCTTCTGGTGACGGTCTCAGAGGCCTAATCAAAAGCTGGGCTTTAGAAGGTCAAAGACAGGCAAATAGGAGATCCTCTCCTGTGTCTTATCTCCTTGGTGACGAGACAGGTAGAAATAGAAAAGACATAGACTCCAGGTCCCAAGATAGTTCCAAACCTTCCCTGATAGAGTGTCGCAGAGCCGGCAGGCTTGGAAGAGCTTGGGCCCTGGCTTCTGCTCTTAGGACATTCACTTTTCACCAGCAAATTCTACCACCTTATCTCTTTCACAAAGATGAGTCCCAGACACACATGTTCTTTCTCTGTATTATCAAAACAGCCCATGAACATCTAGCAACTTGCAGCCCATGATATGTGTAGGGCCTGAGATTTGGGGTTGGATGTGGGCCTCCTGTTTGTGGAGTCGTCTCTTCCAGAGTCTTTCAAGTGTCATCCAGATAACATCTCAGAGGGTCTCTTGGGACCACTGAAGCAACAGGCGTTGAGGTTTCTTTGGGGCTTCTCCAGATGGCAGATCTTCCCTACTTCACCCCCAAATCCAGCCTGCTAGGCATACCCCTGCCTGGGCTTCCTGGCACAAGAGATAAAATGAAAAATGGTAACTCCCAACAGCTGGTCCAGGAGATATCAGCAGGGAGGGAGTAGGAGAGAAGCAATTTGTCAGGGAGCTCACAAGAGAAGAGGAAGGAAACTCCACTATTTATAGATTCTTAAGCTAACAAAATTACCTTCATCATTTTCTGTTTGGAAGACAGATTCAGAGAGGGAGCCCTGAGCTACAGTTCAAGACAGGCACTTCCTGTGGGCACCTGGATAAGAGCAGCCTGCAGCCATGGGACAGGGTGAGCCAAGCCAGCTCTCCATGGGGCCTGCTGGGCTGTCAGCAACCCTTCCATCATTATGTGTTTTCATGAAAGGAAGTAGGATGGTGGCGGAGGTGATGTGACTATGGCGAGGAATGGTAGTGGGTGCTGGCCGTGGTGGAGGTGATGGCGGTGGGGCCATGCAGTGGTGGCAGGGTAGGTTTGGGAGGTAAGTGGTCATGGTTGTGATGATGGCAGTTAACATGGGTTTACATTCTTGTCCTAGGATCATCATAACGTGACTGTTCTCCCTGGGTTGTGATACTTACAGGAGATGACCCTGGAAAAGCGTGAGGTGTCATAGTTTCGAGACTAAATGGAAAAGAAGGAAAAGTAGGGAGTCAGGGAATCCAACTAAAAGGGGCAAAGGCAGACAGAGAGCAAGCTTTAGGCAGAGCCAGAATAGGCAGTCTCTTCGGGGGCCTCTGCACAGGTCTGTCGGCACATTGGCAGGTCTCATTATAGATGAGGGTTGTCTGTTACAGTCTTAATACTCCCAGGCCCCCTCCTTGTAGAGTTCTTCCAGGCTGCGTGGCGCCATAAATTTGGTGAACCTTTAGGGGAGACAGCCAAGTATGATCTTGGGTGAGTTGGCTCTACTCTCAGGGCCTCACTCTTGTCAATTATAAAACAAGAGAATTGGATTTAGTGATTTCAAAACCAGCTCTTAAAATTATCTGATTTTGTTCTATGAAAAAATGAGTAGAGGTGGGCAAAATTCTGGATTTTATTCATTGCTTTTGGATTGGGACCACAACAGGAGGTGAGCAATGAGGAAAAGCACTGCTCTTGTTATTAATAATAACAACAGTTTCATTTAATGGGACTTATGTGTCTGGCCCTGTGTTAAGTGTATTACAATGGTCCTCCCTTATCCATGTTTTCACTTTTCGTGGTTTCGTTACCTGCGGTCAACTGTGATCTGGAAATATGAAATGAAACATTGCAGTAGTAAACAATTCGTAAGTTTTAAGTTGCAGACCGTTCTGAGTCGCATGATGAAATCCCACACCATGTGCTTCCTGGGATGTGGACCGCCTTGTGTGTGTGGCGTGTACGCCGCCTGCCCTGTGTGTGTGGCGTGGACGCCGCCTGCCCTGTGTGTGTGTGGCGTGGACGCCGCCTGCCCTGTGTGTGTGTGGCGTGGACGCCGCCTGCCCTGTGTGTGTGTGGCGTGGACGCCGCCTGCCCTGTGTGTGTGTGGCGTGGACGCCGCCTGCCCTGTGTGTGTGTGGCGTGGACGCCGCCTGCCCTGTGTGTGTATGGCGTGGACGCCGCCTGCCCCCTAGTCGCTTCATAGCCAGATAGGCTTTCGAGGTGTCACAGCGCTTGCGTCCACATAACGCTTATCTTGCTTAATAATGACCCCCAAACTACTCACACAGCTTTTGTTACGGTACATTATTATAGCTGTTCTATGTTATGAACAGTTATTGCTGTTCATTTCTAGCTGTACCGAATTTGTAAATTAAACTTTATCGTAACTATGTATAGGAGAAAACATAGTAGATAGCAGTGATCTTCAACTCTTCCACCTCATGGCACACACAAGCTCATTACATAAACTAAGATTCTGCCGCACACCAAAAATATGTTGTATTTTTTGCTGGTCTGACAAAAAATAGGTATTATTTTAATGCGTTCACTCCAGACGGCTATTGTTGTGTTGGCTGTTGTCATTTTGTTATCTGACAATCTAAGGGAAAAAGGGTCCGTGCCCCTGATTCAATAGTCAGGTATTGCAAGTTTTAAAAACTCTTGTGGCGCACCTGTTGAAAATCATGAGTATATAGTACAGGGTTTGGCACTGTGTGCAGTTTCAGGCATCCACCAGGGTCTTGGCATGTGTCCCCTGAGGAGAGAGGGTGGGGGAGGACTACTGTATATACATGACTTGATTTAATCTCCACAACCCTGCAAGGAGGAGTGATCATTCCGAGGAAGAGAAAATTGAGGGTCAGAGTAGTTAAGTTACTTGCCTTAGGTGGCACAGCTAGGAAGTAAGTTGAGCCCAGGATTCTGAACACTGGTCTCTCTGACTGCAGGGTCTCTGCTTTTACTTACTTGTCACATTTACCTCGGTCTCTGGTCTCCGTGTTCTCTCTCTTTTCCACATAGCCCTGGGGATCAAGAGCTGTGACTTCCAGGCAGCAAGAAACAATGAGGAGCACCATACCAAGGACATCAGCTCCAGGCGCCTTGTTGTGAGGAGGGGACAGCCCTTCACCATCACACTGCACTTCTGGGCTCCGGTCCATGCATTTCTGCCTGCCCTGAAGAAGGTGACCCTCATTGCACAAACTGGTAAGCGGGGCAAGCCTAGAGCCCTTTGGCACCAGGTCTGGAGGGTTCTTTCCCATCACCCGCCAGGGAACTAAGGGGCAAATGGCCTACATGGTACTGGGTCTCAAGAAGTTTTGCCCACCCAGTAGGGCTGTTTTGAGAAGTATTGTTTATTATGGTTCAGAAGTGGCTCAGCAGCAGTATCCCTAAGGGGTTTCTTTTGGTTGCAAACATACCGGTTTTGTAGGAAAGCCTGAATGGGATCTAATCCAGGCTGAATATCATATTTAATTGTTACCATTTATTGAATCTGTACTACATGTCAGATAACGGGCCAAGGCCTTCACATGCCACATCTCATTAAGCCCTCACATTGACCCTACGAAGCAGGCATTATTACTATGCCCGTTTGTAGACTGCGAAGTGCGCAGGTGCAGGTCAGTGAGCCTTGAGAACCTGTGTGCTCCCATCACCCTCTATCGACTCCCGTTAATGGGCAGGCCCCTTATTCTCCTCCAAAACTAATTTTTTACCTACTCCGACTTTGTGATACTTGACTTCGTTACTCAGTTGTGACCAAGAGGTCCAAATGACCAACACATCTGTGTGTGACTGCAGGAGAGCAGCCTTCCAAGGACAGCATGACCAAAGCCAAATTCCCAGTTTCCAGTCTGGGGAACCGGAAGTGGTGGAGTGCAAGGGTGGAGGAGAGAGATGTCCAGTCCTGGACCATCTCCGTGACCACTCCCTCAGATGCTGTCATCGGCCACTACTCACTCCTGCTGCAGGTCTTGCACAGGAAGCCACGTCTCCTGGGCCAGTTCACCCTGCTCTTTAACCCCTGGGTTCGAGGTGAGTTTGGACTTGGGTCAGCCTGGGCTGCAAGAACTCAGCACCCAGGTTCTGGATGCAGCTTGACAGCTTCCTCTAACAGCAGCAGCAGCACCAGCGTCTGCTTCCTGGATGAATGGCTTCTCCGACCCTGGCAGAAGCGGCCTGGGGCTTCCCTGGGAAAGCGAAGACTTATCTCACCACCAAACTCCAGTGTTGGCTCAGGCTATCTGGTCACAGGAGATAACAGTCTGAGATGACCCTGGCAGAGCTCCCCTTTACTGTGACAGTGCAGGGGGCAAGAACTAGAAGTAGTTCACGAATAGAAGTGACCTGGGGGATAAGCTTCTCTGTTTTCTCCTTGGACTCCCATAGATTATCACCAGGTAAATCCAGGTTGTGTGGAGCCTGAGGTTTATATAATTTGGGGAGCCCTCTTAAAGAAAGAAAAGACAAAATTTTGAATTGCTGAGTCCCCTCCCAAGCCCTGAAGGGGTTCTGTTGAGGGGCCCCAAAACTTCAGATTCATCAGCTTCACAGTAAATCTGTCCTGCTTCTCTCCCCGTGTTTGTTCTGTTCTTACTGCTGAAGACTGGAGCCACAAATTCCACAGCAGGCCTCCTGCAGCTCAGCAGGGAACTGCATAAAACGGGGGCTGAGCCCAAGCAGAGGAGGATGGTGCCACCTGTGCTCTGATAATGTACTTCCCAGAGCCCTGCAGCACCTGGGCCAAATACCTCAGTTTGAAGTGACTGCCAGAGAAGTGATGTATAGCTGACTTCACAGAAAGCACTCGGGATGGAGAGGCAAGGGCTCCTTGGCCACACAGTTCTGATTTTCGGCCCCGGGATTTTCAGGGCTTTCTGAGTTCTAATATCCTATCCTGCTGTTGCTCTGAGCAACTTCATCCCAGACGGATGCCTGGGGGGATAGTTTGGAAATTGTTTTTTCCTTCTAGTCCCAGGAGCCAGTCTAACCATGCCCCACTCCACTCCTAGCACCAGGTGCAGAGAGAGAGGCACTTGGCAAGCAGAGGAGGTCCCCCACCACTCCCAGCTTTCTAGAGGGGGCAATGGACTCTTCAAAGCCCCCATCTGCCGCCCCAGCCCAGCCCTTGGATGAGGACAGCAGGAGAGGCACCAGCAGGAGCCCGTGGGAGTCCCAGACCCACTCGGACGCCCCCCGAGTGGAAAGCCAATGCCTCGGCCTCCACTTCGCCAGCCCCACTGCTCCCTCCGACCCCGTCTTGCCAAGTGCTGCTTTTCCCTTCCTCTCACCTCTGTCAACCTATGTTGTACTGGTTTTTCTGAAACGCAATTTTTTAAATTGAACTTATGAGAGAGACATGACAGACCCACTGGGAAGCTCCCTGGGCTGTTGCCATATTCTCTTGTGTTGGTAGCACCCTGGCTGCACATGTCTTCTGGGACCCAGTAGGCTTTTTAAGGTTGGTTTGTTGCTTCCTGCCTGGCTGACCACAAAGTCCACCTTGGCTGATGCGAAAGCTCTGGCCCCTTTCCCGATCTCCGCCAGAGAAGAAGCTGGGTCCCAGTGAGGGCAGTGAAAAGAGGAAGTTCTTCTTCAGTTCTCATTAGACCGGGTGCTGAAGGGGAGACAGGCAGCCAAAACTGACCTGGACGGGGTGGGCAGAGGCCAGGATGTGAAGAGCAGGCCCAGCACCCCATGGGCCCTCATCCCTGCCTGCCTCTCACCAGAGGACGCTGTGTTCCTGGAGAATGAGGCGCAACGCCAGGAGTACTTGTTGAACCAGAATGGCCTCATCTACCTGGGTACGGCTGACTGCATCCAGGAAGAGCCCTGGGACTTTGGTCAGGTATGGGGGCCTCCAGGGAAGATGAAGGGACAGTGAACCCTTAGTGTTTAGGCCAGACAGAACTGGCAGGTCCAAAAGCCCCTGGTCATGAGGCAACGTGTTTAGAAAATTTCTACCATGTGGTACCTCTCTTTCCCCAGGGCCATGTCAGACCATCCTGTACAGCCTCCCGAGTTATCTTCTTAAAAACCATACAAATTAAACTCCTCTGTTAACTCCCCACAGTCTACAGGATAAAAACCAGTGCCCTGGCACAGCACACAGGCCCTTTCCAGGGAGACCCCTGCTTTCCTTTCCCCAAGAGCCACGCAGACTCCAGGTCCTGGCCAGCCCATGGACATGCATGCCAATTGTTCCCTCCACCTGGAATAGCTCCCCTTCTGTATCGCCTGGGAAGCACCTATCCATCTTTTAAGACCTTCTGAAAGCCTTCCTCAGCCTCCAAAGGCAAAGTGAATCTCTGCTCTGGGTTGGCGTCTCTGCTCTGGGTTGGCATCTCTGCTATAGCCCTGATCGCGTGGCTGAGATCTGTAGTCTAAGTGGCTACGTATCCCTCTCCACTCCTAACTGTGGGCTCTTCAAGAGCAAGAGCCATCTCGGTGTCCTCCACGCGTGGGTCAGTGCTGGCAGGAGCAGTAGGAGTGCAGTGAATGGATAAAGATAGAAAAGAAAGGAAATAACACAGCCCTGGTCTTCAAGAGTTCGTATGTCATTGGGATTGGACTGCCAGGCACTGGGACCAGGGGGCACCAGGAGACAAAAAGGCAAGGGAAGAAGGATGGAAGCCCGAGTCTGGGAGAAGGACAAGGTAACAGGGCTCAATCGTGGGATGGAAACCCTTCATTACGGCTCTGTGTGGTCCTTCCAGTTCGAGGGGGATGTCTTGGACCTCAGCCTGGACCTGCTGAGCACGAACAAGCAGGTGGAGAAGTGGGGCAGCCCTGTGCATGTGGCCCTCATTTTGGGCACCTTGGTGAGTGAGAGGAGGGAAAGGGGGAGCCCTCTGACAGAGCTTTCCCCTGTATGGCCTGGATATCTTCAGGGTGTGGGGGGTGGTTTCTGGAGAAGGGAATGGAGCGGAGGGGAGGACAGCAGCATCCACGGGAGAGAGAAAAGCAAAGGGAGGCATCATCCTTCAAGACTGAAGCCAATGACAACTAAAACTGTCCTGGATTTCCTCAGAACACTCCTCTGTCACCTGCCTCCTCCCCGCAGGTCCCTGCAAGGGAGGGGGTAGGGTCCACCTGACTCAGTGTTTGTGGCTAAGGTGGTCAAAGGGACTTGTTTTTATTTCTAAATTATTCCTAAGGATATGCGGAGCATGAAGGTAGCTTGGTGCTTTCCCGTTGTTCCTAAAAGCCCTTCCCTGGAGTAACGTGTTCTGTTTCCTCCTATGCCACTGGACTCTGCTCTGAGGAGGTGGTGAGAGGCAGGGCCCCTTGTGAGGAGGAGGGTCAGGTTAAGTGGGCCTCCAGACCCCCTGTGCAAACGCCCTCAAAGGAATCAGGACCAGGCACGTGGAGGAGCAGGGAACCCAGCCCCCCGTGAGGGGCCACTCGCATGTTCCCCTTGTGGCTTTCTTTGCCAGTGTGGTCCACAACCCCTGGTTTCTAGAGGACTTATTAAAAAAGTGGGTTCCTGGACTCCCCCAGACCCCCAGAGAGTATAACCCAATGGGCTAAGGTGGAGCCCTGGAACATGCAAGTTTAACATGGTCCAGGTAACTCTGATGCAGGTGGTCTGTTCATTGCACTTGGAGAACTGTGATGAGTCCTCCTCACCCCCACCCCATCCACCTTCTCATCCCCACCCCACCCTGAAAGCTGTCTCATCCTGGGACTCACATTACATCCACATGTTTCCCCAAACAGCTGCACACCCTCAAGGAGAAGAGTGTCCTGCCCACCCCACGGCCCCAGGCTGCCCAGGAAGGGGCCTTGCAGAACAAGCGCCGGGGCAGTGTGCCCATCCTGCGGCAGTGGCTCACAGGCCGAGGGCGACCTGTGTATGATGGTCAGGCCTGGGTGCTGGCTGCTGTTGCTTGCACAGGTACAGGGCAGGCTCACCTTGGCCACTGTGCAGTGTCTGCCCTGTGGGTTGCCCCGTGGGAGGGACATCTCCAAAAGCAAGTACTGCCTGCACGCTGCAGCATTTCCTCACCATGTGGTTCAGATGCACCATCTGGCAAGAAACCAGCTACTTGTTCAGGGCAGCTCCTCCTGACCAGCTTCTGCTCCTTTCCCTCCTCAGCAAAGTTGGGCCTATCGGGCGAACTCTGCTCCCATCTCACTTTCACCCCGAAACTTCCCCGGCCCTCCCCCCAGATGGAGCAAGCCCCCAGTGCTCTGTCAGCCTGCCGCGTGCTGGGTAACTTGTGTGGACTTCGGTTCGTGGCCTTTATATGTCCTGCACCTGGTGTCAGTTCTAACTTCCTGATGCCTATGTCCCTCCTCTGTCCGTGGTGCCACCTGGCATTTAAGACACTGTCTGCCCAGAGGAGACACCGAAGACACTAGCTGCACCCCCTACCCCTGGCCTCTCTGGCGCCCTCTGACTCTGCCCCTTCTCCGCAGTGCTGCGGGGTCTGGGGATCCCTGCCCGCGTCGTCACCACGTTTGGCTCAGCCCAGGCCACCAGCGGAGGCCTGTCTGTGGATGAGTACTACAATGAGGAGGGGCTTCAGAACGGAGAAGGCCAGAGAGGCAAAATCTGGTGAGGAGCCCAAAGGGGATGGAGTCTCAGACTGGAAGGGCTCCAAACCCAGGTGGCAGAACCCCAAGGGAACCCGCCACCCTGAGTGGCCCAGGCACTGAGAGAAGGCCTACAAGACTCTTGGACGCTAATGGTCAGTTGTGGCACGCAAGCCCCTTCCTGGAGTGTCGCAGCCACATTGACACAGCATCCTCCCACACCCCAGGCAGCAACTGCTATTTCTAGAACCTCTTCAGGACTCCTTTCCCCCCACACTTGAATTGTTCCTTTGCCTCCTTCAGGATCTTCCAGACTTCCACGGAGTGCTGGATGACCCGACCTGCTTTGCCCCAGGGTTATGGTGGATGGCAGATTCTGTACCCAAGTGCTCCCGAGAGAGGTGGAGGTAAAGTCTGGGGGTGGGCTGAAGGAGTCCCTCGGAGAGGAAAGAGGAACAGCAGGTGGTCCCAAGGGGGGTCTGCATCCCCTAAAACAGGAGAAGTAGAAAGAATGATAGTGGCTGGTAGAATGCTGACCCGATGCTAGCGGGCTCAAGGGGACAAAGGTGTTAGCCACCTCAGCCCAAAGCTGCGGGGAGACTAGCCCCACCTCCAAGCAACAGGCACGACTGCTGAGCCTCAGCTAAGGGCAGAGGGGCTTGAGAGAGCTGGTAGCAGTGCTGGGTCAGGAGCTTGTGATGGGGACTTCTGAGATTCTGGGTATGGATGAGGAGGGTATCAAGACAGGTTCAAGCTCAGAGAAGTAATCTTCAGGAGCCATGAAGTAATGGTTCTTTTTCCCCAAGAACAGACCAGCTACAGAGCCCAGCATATGTCAGTGCTCAGAAAAGGGGACCTATTCCTATTACATCCAGAGCAAAGCTGGCTTAGGAACCCTGTGTGCTGTGTCCTCTGAGCTTCTACCTGTCCAGTTTCTGAGAGGGCTCCCGCCACAGGCCATTACCAAAATTATTGTCACCGAAGATTGTGTTTCACCTTTGTATGCTCTCTTAGAAACCCCGCTGATCCCCAGAGAGGGAAAATAGGGTCTAGGAAGGGAACTGAGGTTATGGAGCTCTGACCCGAGCAGAAGTCTGGGCGTGGCTCCTCTTGCTCACTGGCCTTTCTGTCCCTCAGCCCTGAAGGCCTGTGATCTGGTCCCTGTCAGAGCGGTCAAGGAGGGGGCCCTGGGGCTGACCCCTGCAGCGGCAGACCTCTTTGCCGCAGTAAATGCCTCGTGCGTGGTCTGGAAGTGCTGCGAGGATGACACACTGAAGCTGACCACCTCCAACACCAAGTATGTCGGCAACAACATCAGCACCAAAGGCGTGGGCGGGGACCGCTGCGAGGACATCACCCAGAACTACAAGTACCCTGAAGGTACCGGGCAGGGGAGGGCCCAGGCTCTCAGCCCCTGGAACCGCGGAAGAGGAGGAGGGACGGGCCAGACGGACGCAGGCCGCAGGGAGCTGTCGTCCTTCCCCACCACGTAAAGCAGGGTCTCAGCCTGCTGTGACACGACCCGCATCTGGGGCAGGTGGCTGTGTTGTGAGGGTCGTGCGCCATGGACATTTAGCAGCGCTCCTGGCCTCTGTCCACTCGATGCCAGCACCGCCGCCAGCCGTGACAACTGAAAGTGTCTCCGGACATTTCCAAATGTCTCCCGAGGGGCACAATTGCCCCCCAGTTGAGAACTCCTGCTATAAAACAACACACCGAATACCAAGTCCAGCTGCCAGACGCGTTCTCGCTCTCCCCCGCTTACCCCACCCCTCGGTCTGTTCCTGCCTCCATGTCAGTTCGTGGCGACAGGGAACTGGCGGAAGTTGTTACAGGGGGTCGTTATGCACAAATGGGTCTACCTGTCTGTTCCAAGTGCGAGGCTCGCACCGTCGTCTCTTCCCCTCCACCGGCCCACGTTACTCTCACACTCGTCTCCTCGCTCCCCACTGCCTGCAGGTGCCCGGGGCCTCATTTCTCTCGTCCACAGTATCCCGGTGGTCTCCTACCCGGGCCCCTGCCTGCCGTCTCTCCGTCATTATTCACGTTCCAAACCTGTTTCCAGAGTGAGCTTTCTAAGACACAAGTATAATTATGTTACATCCCTGCTCCAGAATATCCTTGGAACAAGTTCAAACTCCTTCACTTAGAAAGATTCCACTTTCTAAACTGTCATCAGAGACAGTATGACTTGTCCAAAAGGTTACTTTTCCAACCGTTCAAGGGGCAGATTCATGGCACTTGAAACAGAACTTGATCCTTGAGTGACTTGGAAGGGACACTCTGTACCTGGGCTGGGTGTGTAGAATACAAGCCCTTTTCTGTCTTTTTTTTTTTTAACCTAAATATGGCCTTAGAGGTTTGCAAAGCTTTTGTGACTTTGGCATTTGAGCCGCAGTGGGTAAATGAGTCTTATTCCTGGATAAGAGGCCTCTTTGTTTATCCCATTATTCAGGATCTCTTCAAGAAAAAGAGGTGCTGGAGAGAGTTCAGAGCAAGAAACTGGAACACGGGGGAGACGAACGCAACCGTCCTCCCAGTCTTGAGACTGCTGATCCTCTGTACTTGTTTTTGGAAGCACCCACCTCCCTCCCCCTGGGAGGGGATGCCCCGCTCTCTGTGACCTTGATTAACCCCAGTGACCAGGAGAAGAGCGTGCAGCTGGCAATCGGGGTGCAGGCGGTGTACTACAATGGCGTCCTTGCTGCCGATCTCTGGAGCAAGAAGATGTTTCTTGAGCTCAGTGGCAACCTAGGTAACTCTCTACGGCCCCGCCAGCTGCCCAAACACCCAGCTCCCACCCGGGGCAGATTGCAGCCATAAGGCTCCCCTGGCAGGTTTCAGTAGGTGGTTTCTAGCCTCTGGTGCATGCTCACTCTCTCTCTCTCTCACTCAATATATATTTATTGTGCTTCACATAGAAAAAAATACTGCACAGTTATGATGGCTGTAATATAACTAAACAGACTATGGCAGCAGTGTAAGAAGTGTTTGATAAGTTAAACAGAATACAATGGCAGGGGAGCAATGCGTCCTGGCTGGAGCAGGCTGCCTCCGAATAAATCGGACAGCACTGGGTCTTAAAGGATGAGTAGGACAGCGGTGGACAGAAAAGTGAGTCACGGACACTCCAGGCTAAAGGGAAAACATGTGCACAGGTTCTTCCTCCCAGAGATTCTCCTTAATTGGTCTGGGATGGGGTCCAGGCATTTTTTTGTTTTGTTTTTGTTCTTTAAACTGCCTACATTATTCTTTGGTTGAAATTTCCTGGACAAGAACAGATGTTCTCTAACTTTCCTGTCATCAGAATCACCTAGGAAAATTTGATGCTCAGCCTACGCCCCAGACCAATTAAATTAGAAATTCCATTGGAGCAAGATAGAATTAGTGTGGAATAGAGCTTGTCTATATTATTGCAACAGCCTCCTAGTCACCACCCTCCCTCCAGTCTCTCCACCATGTTTCCCTTCTGAGGGGGGTGCTAGGGAGGGGAGCAGTGGGGGGAGTGGTAGGGGAGCTGGGTGAGGCCAGACCACACAGGAGCTTGTAGGTCATGCTAAGCAATTTGAGTTTTGTTCTCTGGGCAATAGGCAACTGGTGAAAGTTGTTACAGGGAGTCATTATGATCAGAAATTAATTTTTCAGGGTTTTTTATCCTCACCTGAGAACATGCTTAGTGATTTTAGAGAGAGGGGAAGGGGTGGGAGAGAAACATCAATGTAAAAGAGAAACACCAATTGGTTGCCTCTCATATGCACCTGACAGGGGACCAAACCCACCACCTAGGCATGTGCCCTGACCGGGCATCAAATCTGCAACCTCTTGGTCTACGGGATGACACTCCAACCAACTGAGCCACACTAGCCAAGCAGAAATTCATTTTTAAAAAAGAACTTTTGGAAGAATGGAATGGAAGGGATTCTATTAGAGCAGTGGTTCTCTACCTTGGCTGTACATTGAATCACCTGGGAAACTTTAAAAATACTGATCACCATCGAAGTCTGATATAACTGACCTGAAGTATGGCCTGGCATTGGGATTGTTTCATAAAGCTCCCCATGTGATTCTAATATGTATCCAATGTTGAGAACCACTGGATTAGAGGTTGAAAGGTTTTGTTATAATCAAGAAATGAAGGAAAACTATCAGCACTTTGAAGAAACATTAAGAAGGTTATAGATTGGACTTGTGAATATGTGGGGGTGGGGTGGGGAGAGAGCTTCCAGTTTGGGGGAGCCTCTAGAACAGGGAAAATGGGGAAGAAAAGCTTTGGAGAAAAAATAATGAGCTCTGTTAGTGACACGTTGGGTTTGAAAGCCCATGATACAGGCAGCGTGCAGCTGAAAATCTAAGCCTGGTATTCAACATTAAGGCCTAGGTTAGAGACCAGATGTAAGGATCCCAGCAGAAAGATGCAGCCAGGAGTCTTGGCATCGATGAGCTCCATGGGGCAAGGAGGACTGTGCGAAGAAGAGAGGGTGGGGAGAGAACACAGGTGACACCAGCATGTAAGGGGCAGATAGGGAGAGAACAGAGGTAAGGGAGATGGAGAAGCCAAAGAGAGGACGGGGCACCCAGCAAGGGCAACCGAGAGGCCGTGAGAGGTCAAGGCGGAAAAGCACCCATTGGCAGAGCGGTCTTACTCAGAAGCGATGGTGAATGCCAGATTCCTGGGGGTTAAGTGGATTGAGAGCTGAGGAGGTGAGACAAGGTGTGTAGTCCTTTCTGGAAGAGTGGATGGATGAAGAAGAGAGGCTCGGTGGTAGTCAGCCAGAGACACTGGATAGATGGAGGGTGTTTGTTTGTTTTTCATTTACGATGAGAGAAAGTGAAATCTGCTTACATGCTGAAAAAAAATAATCAGCAGAGAATGAAAGCCTGAAGCCTCAGGAGGGATGGGTATTTTTTTTTATCCTTTTTTAAAAATTGAATTTCTTGTGGTGACATTGGTTAACAAAATTATATAGGTTTTAGGTGTACAGTTCTATAATACATCATCTGTGTGTTGTATTGGGTGTCCACCACGCCAAGTCAAGCAGGAAAGATGGGTTTTAATTGATGGTGCAAACTTTGGGGAAAATGAGTCAACTAGAATAATTATAGCTCACATTTACTGAGCGCTTATTTGTGGCAAATGTGGTGTTAAATGTTCCATGTGCATTGTCTCGCTTATCCTCACGACAACCCTATGAGGCAGGAGCCATTATTATCCCCACTTTCCAGATGAGGAGACCGAGACATAGTTCACAACTAGGCACTGGAAGGGTCAGGAAGGAGCATGGGTTTAAAAAGTAGAGGACTAGACTCGAGCAGGGAGGACACCTCATCCTCCTGCTGGGGCAGTGATGACCAAGTCAGTTGTCTATGTCTGTAGGTTGGGAATGGGAACATGAACTTGAGAGGATTCCTCAAGGATAAAGGATAGCCTTATTTCCTCTGTCAAAGTGAAAGAGAAGAAGCAGAGAATGGGAAGGAACTAGCAAATATTCAGCAAAAACTGTGTGGCAGGTCTGAGATAAGCACTCTATTTGCATATCTCAGCTAACAGCAGCCAGGTGGGTGTCATTAGACAAGGAAACTGCGGCCAAGAGAGCTTAACTTGTTCTAGTTCAAAGAGACTATTCCAGCCCCACTGAGGTGACCTGCCAAGAGTGTTAGGGGAGGTGGGGACGGTGGTGAGGGATGGGTTCTTGAGTGAGTTCAAGTTTGAAATTGCTGTGAGGAATGAGGCATCTTTCTGGCTTCAGTGAGATCTTGACCTTTTCGCATTGTGCGTGTGACTGCTGCTGGGTCCTGGGCACACGCGCCAGCACTGACTCCTCCTGTCACGTGTCTCAGTGAAAAAAATCACCACCAGCCTGTCCTACTCCTATTTTGAGCAAAGCCCACCTGAGAACAGCTTCCTCAGACTTACCGCTTTGGCAACGTACTCAGAGTCCAGCCTCAGCTGCTTTGCTCAGGAAGACATCGCCATTTGCAGACCACGCCTCGCCATTGAGGTAGGCACCAGTGTTTCCCCAAATTGCTCTCATTTGCTATTACTCAGGCCCCCGTTTCAGAAAGAATCAGGGCCCATCCCACTCCAGGGCAGGTGACTGCTGCAGGATTACCGGAAAATGCTAGGTTGAGAACTCCTTGTCTTAACAGAGACGGTTTCTTGCACATGCGATTCTGGTTTAAATCTTCCACCTTCCTTAGTTGGTTCAGTAAAGGTATCTAAAGTTGGGCCTCCCCAGTTGCTGCCTCCATATTTACAGGGATAATAAAAGCCTCTGTTTATTGAGCACATTATACATAGGCCAATATATTTTCACCTCCTTTATTTCTTTTAATTCAAAAGCCCCATGAGGTGGAACTGTTTCCATTATTCAGATGAGGAAACTGTCCTAGAGAGCAACATGCACAAGATCATAAAAATGGGACATTTTAGAGATTTATGGCTCTTGGTCTTGTCACCTTTCCACATGTCTACTTTGGCCAAAATAAATGTGATTTGGTTCATGCCCTCAAAGAGGTTATAGTTGGGTAAGAGAGACACATTTGGTCTTATATGTAAGTGCTTTAATAGAGCCACAGAGTCACTATGGGATAAGAGAAGTAAAGGGGATTAAGTCCATCTGATTAGTTTGAGGAAGACTTCATGGAGGAGGTGGCATTTAGACTGGACCTTGAAAAATGGGTAAGCTTCCAGTGCAGAGGCAGGGGAAGGCCACTGGAAGCATCAGGGGCCCAAAGGAAGGGAACCCAATGGATGTTCTGGGGATGGGAAAGTACCAGATGTGGCTTGGATGTCGTTTAGGCAAGGGAAGAACAAACGAGGTTGGAGAGGTGGGTTGGGGTCAGACCATGAAGGGCTCTGAGCACCAACGGAAGCTATATCCCAAGGACAGTGGGAAACCCTCGAAGGTCTCTAAGTGGAGGAGAGGAACCTTCAGAGGCAGTCTGTGGTGAGTCAAGGATGAGAGTAAATGCAGGAAGACCGGGTAGAGGGGTAAAGAAGTCAGCTGTGGTATTGGAATTAGGATGCCAGAGATAGGAAAGTAATGGGGAGGGAACCGGGCAGGTGCCCAGGAAAGGGAGGAGTATCTGTGGCTCTGTGTTCGTGGCCTCTGCTCCAGGTGTTGTCTCTTCCCCAGATGCCAGAGGCAGCAGAGCAGTATCAACCTCTTACGGCCTCAGTCAGCATCCATAACTCTCTACATGCTCCCATGAAGGACTGCGTGATCTCCATCCTTGGAAGGGGGCTCATTCACAGAGAGAGGAGCTACAAGTAAGAGACCGCAAGTTTCCCATCCCCCTGACATTTCTCAGCTGGTCAGAAAGGCTGGGACCCAGGATTAGTAACTAACTGTGGTGTTGCTGTGTCCATGGAGACAGTGCAAATATGCCCTGAAGTAAAACTTCAGGAGATTAGGGCCTGTCTCACCCCGGGGACCATGTGTGCAGGGGACAGGAGTGAAGGAGGCTCTGTGCCCCTTAGGCGCCCACCTGGCCCCTGGTTGCTGCCCTGAGCATGCAGGAAGAACCTTGATGTTGGTGGTGAATGCGGGGGAGAGGGCTGGAGCTGGGTGCTAGAGAATATCACCGGGAGGGTAGGCTGCCTCTTAAGAGCTGCGATCTACTAATGCCCACCACAAGACTGAATTCTGTTTATTTGAATATTATTCTTATTCCCTACTTCCATTCCTACCACTCTTCGTATCTCTTTGCTAGTGTGTGTAAAATGTCCACTGTTGCTTCACGAGCCTGTATTTTTAACTTATATAAATGATGTTATGTCTAATTCTTTTCCTTTTCACTCAGATTTCCCCACACATATATAGTCCATTGTTTCTGCTACATAATACATAATGCACATCCCCCGCTTCCTTCTACTCCCCTTCACAGTGATGGGCACCCAGAGTGCTTCTAACTTTCGGATGCCACAAATACTACTCCGAAGAACATCCCCAAACATGTCCCCTTATGTCCCTTATGTACTTGTTTGAAACTGGTAGGGGAGGAAAGGAGATATATGCCCGGGAATGGACCTGCTGAGTCATAGGATGTTTGCAAAATGGCTGTTGGAGTCTAACTCGCTCCATGCAGTCCCTGACAGCTTGTCCGTTCCTACTATGCCTCTGCTCTCGGCAATACCCGACTCTCTCCTTTTCCCATCTAAAACAAATAAGATACTATCTCATTAGTGTTTTAATTTAACTCTTCATGTGTTTATTAGCCTTTTCCATTTCCTCCTCTATAAAGTTCTTTGACCACTTTTCTTTTGGTGTTCCTGCTTTTTTGCCTTGTTCATTTGTAGGAGTTCCCTGTATAGACTAGGCATTAATTCCTTGTCAGTTTTAAATGTTGCTGGTATCTTCATTCATGATCTCTCCCCTTACTATGTCCACTGCATCCTTTATTGAATATAAACTACCCAGTTTCGAGTTTCTACCCGCACTGCCCCTGAGGTCCCTGACTGATTGTCTGACAGCCACTGCTTCAGCCTCATGAAATTCCGTGAGACATTCTTGCCAATAAGTTCAGAGAAGGGACTGCCAAGATTTAATCAGACATTTGTGGTCTCCCAGATCAGCTGTGGGGCAAAGCTCCTCAAAGGATATCTGCGCCATTCCCTCACTCACCATAAGAAAGTCCCCAGGCAGGCCAGGAGGCTGCTGATAGGGCTCCAAACACTGCCTATTGACATATTGACATCTTCTCAATATGCCTCCACGCCCATTGCATTTAGCAGTGCAAGTGTTCCTTCCGCACATACCCCAATACTGTTACCAAGAGTGGAAGCAGACTGAAGTCACGGGGATAAAAGAAACAACAGATGCAGCTTGGATGCCCTTAGAATAGGATTTCTCTTCTCAGCCATGACATTGTTCACCATAGAGAGGCTCCTGGCTCCTGTCTTCTACCCCTTAAGACCTCCTGTGTCAACCTCTTCAAGTAGGGAAGGATTAGAATCACTGGGACCAGCAAAGCAATGAACCTAGGACAGATTTGGCACCTGCCTTTTCCTTTATTTCAGATTAGGTCCTGTATGGCCTGGAAACACCTTGCACACCCAATTCCGGTTCACGCCGACGAAGGTGGGGCTCCAGCGACTCACTGTGGAAATGGACTGCAACATGTTCCAGAACCTAACCAACTACAGAAGTGTCACTGTGGTAGCCCCTGAACTTGCAGCTTAAACTACCAGTTCCAGCATCCCGTGCTCCAGCCACCCCCTTGTATCTATGATCTGAACCAAACATGCCGCAAGGGGAACTTTGCTTATCAGACAAATGAAATCTCCATTCAGGCTGAGCAGAAGAGTGACCAAGAACAGAATTAGATGCCCAGAAATCAATAGTAAAGATATTCATCTGTCACTCCAGCTTTAGGCAGCCGTGAAAAACTAGTTGTCTTAGAACAGAAACTACTGGGCTTGAGTGATAAAAGGAAACTTTAAAAAAGGCACTCAGATAAGTACATTCAGATTTTTCTCGTTCAGGGCTTTCATAACCATTTTAGTGGTAATGCACTCATTAACTTATAGGTAAAGAACCTGACATTTAAATCATTCTTATATTTCTGATGAAGTGGGGCAATATTAACTAAAAACTGAATTTTTAGGTAATCCTAAGATTACATTGATTGATGCTATCCCTGACCACTACCCTTAAATTTTCAAAGATAACTGAACAAAGTTATAAAATACAAAACATAGGGCCTGAGGAGAGAATGGACTTTTGGATTCAGCTATAGATAAGTTTCTGTGAGAGCTCTGTATGCATTAAGTATCCCACAATTAAAGTCTGATGTTAATAGCATGAATTTGGTCTACTAGAGAAATATGAAAATTATTAAGTATATAGGAAATAGGCCCTAAAAGAAAGAATAAAAGAACTGGACTCCTATTGTACAAAGTTGTAATTTTTTTGTTTACATTATTTTGTTGCTTTGACACTTTCTTAGTTCTTTTCCTTTATGATATTTATTAAAAATCCAGAATGGCACTTTATAAAGGTAAATTAAAACTCTTAAGAATTTCAACCCCAAGCATACACTAGTTGCTCAAAAGAACAGCTGCTGTTGCTGTTCAGACCTGAAGACACCAGGGGGACGCCAGGAGGGCAGATGCGATGAGTGACGCACAACTAACCACACAAGGAAAAGGGCCGGCGTAAGGCCCAGGTCAAGTCCCCAGAATCTACATCACTGCAAGTTTACCTTGTTTCCAGTATATAACCTTCCAGACTGATGCAAAAATATAATTAAGTGGTGATGGCTTTGCAAAAGGATTAACTGAAGAGACTCTTAAAGTTATGTAAATTCTTATACATTAAAAAAAATTTTGGCCCTGGCTGGTGTAGCTCAGTGGATTGAGTGCGGGCTGGGAACCAAAGGGTCACCGGTTCGATTCCCAGTCAGGGCACATGCCTGGGTTGCAGGCCAGGTCCCCAGTGAGGACCGTGTGAGAGGCAACCACACATTGCTGTTTCTCTCCCTCTTTTTCTCCCTCCCTTCCTCTCTCTCTAAAAAATAAATAAATAAAATCTTTAAAAAAAAAGTTTAAGAAATTTTTTTGACTTACAAAAATTTTGTATTTATATCTGGGGACACATATAATATATAACAGAAACAGTACAGGTATGTATAAAAAAATCTGGTTCACTATAGTAGATAAACCTAACAAATGAGCTCAATTACAGAAAATGACTTTAGAGACATGGAGTGACTGAAACAATATTCAGAAGGATTTCATAAGAATAACGGTATTGCATAACATGCTCAAGTACTAAGGGGGCCTTGGAGTCATATTCTTCATGTCAAGGTCAAGTGTTCTGTTCCAAGTACACTTCTGACCAGAATCAGATCTTCGGGCCTACACATCCAAAGGAAAGCAATGCTCGAGTCTCAACCTGAAGTTCTGGTAAAAAGGAACTTTGGAAGGATACTCAGGTAACCAGTGGCAGCTTAGCATTTTATTAAGACTGTCAACATCTTTTACAATGAAAGAACACACTTTATTGCAAATAGGGAATAAGGCAGCTTCCCCAGGAATCTCTGGGAGGTGATTCAGGAACACAAACTCATGCCATTATATTTGTATCTAGCACAGAAAAATATATCATACTCATATATTTTATAAATAATTGTCACTCTGGCTTCGCCAACAATCTTTGGATATAGTGTCTCTTGATAAGTATAGACAGAAACTCTCTTTCAAACCAGAAAGCATTCTAGCCCCGTTTAAAAAACAGACATCAAAGCCTGGCTCTGACAGTAAGAAACAGACAAAGGACAAAAGAGCCTGGAAACTCATAATTCCAGTTCATTTTGGGTCAGTTCCTTGATTCTATTCATGCAATGATCAACGGCATTAATGAGTAAAGGGATCCAACTGTCTTCTGGCTGTGGGGTCACATGACTCGATCTGTAAATGGAATGGAACACAGAGAAGTGAAATTTATTACCCTGTCAAGGGAAAACCAGTCCTCGACAGGGAGCACACAGGAAACTCTATTGAGAAAGGCAAGTTTCTTTGCAGAAACCCAGCTGCTCCACAACTGAAGCTGAAAGAAAACTCCACACCCATTCCTCGAAATGGGGGTTTGGGAACTGAGAATGGCTGACAGGTTTACTCTCATAAATCTATTTGGGGAGAAGTCCTCATACTCACTTTGTAATTTCAAGTGCCTTCTTTATGACGGAAACAAGTTTTGCAGACTAGAAAAGAAACAGGAAAGTTTTATTTTTATGGTAAGGGCTCACCTGATTTTGGATTCTTTTCTATTTAGCAAAACTTCTTTTAAAATATATTTTACTAATTATGCTATTACAGTTGTCCCAGTTTTTCTCTTTGCCCCCCTCTGCCCACTATCCCCGTCCCCCCCACCGTAGTTCATGCCCATGGGTTGTGCATATAAGTTCTTTGGCTTCTCCATTTACCACACTATTCTTAACCTCCCCGTCTATTTTGTACCTACCAATTATGCTTCTTAATCCCTGCACCTTTCCTCCCTATTCTCCTCCTTCCCCCTCCCAGCTGGTAATCTTCCAAATGTTCTCCTTTTCTATGATTCTGTTCCTATTCTAGTTGTTTGCTGATTTTTTTTTAGATTCAGTTGTTGATTGTTGTGAATTTCTTGCCATTTTAATGTTCATAGTTTTGATCTTCTTTTTAAAAAATAAGTACCTTTAATATTTCATGTACTAATGGCTTCATGAGGATTAACTCCTTTAACTTGACCTTGTCTGGGAAACACTTTATCTGCCCTTCCATTCTAAATGATAGCTTTGCTAGATAGAGTAATCTAGACTGTAGGTCCCGGCTTTTCATCATTTTGTATAGTTCTTGCCTATAAAGTTTTTTGAGAAATCAGCTGATAGCCTCATGGGAACTCCTTTGTAGGTAACTCTCTGCTTTTCTCTTGCTGCTTTTAAGACTCTCTCTTTATCTTTAACCTTTAGCATTTTAATTATGATGTGTCTTGGTGTGGTCCTCTTCGAGTCCAACTTGTTTGGGACTCTGTGCTTCCTGGACTTGTACGTCTACTTCCTTTGCCAAATTACAGAAGTTTTCTTTCATTATTTTTTCAAATATGTTTTCCATTTCTTGCTCTTTCTCTTCTCCTTCATGCATCCCCATGATTTGGGTGTTGGTATGTTTGGAGATGTCTCAGAGGTTTCTTATACTATCTGTGTGTGTGTGTGTGTGTGTGTGTGTGTGTGTGTGTGTGTGAATTCTTGTTTCTCCTTGCTGTTCTGGTTGAATGCTTATTTCTTCCTTATGTTCCAAATCATTTATTTGAATCCCAGCTTCCTCCCCTTCACTGTTGGTTCCCTGTAGATTTTTCTTTATTTTACTTAATGTAACCTTCCTTTCTTTCTTTATGTTTTTGCCATACTCAATGAGTTCTTTGAGTATCCTGACCACCAGTGTTTTGAACTCTGCATATTATAGGTTAGTTATCTCTGTTTCATTTAGTTCTTTTCCTGGGGTTTTGTTCTGTTCTTTCATTTGGGCCATATTTGTCTCCTCAGTTTGGCAGCCTCCCTGTGTTTGTTTCCGTGTATTAGGTAGAGCTGCTTTGACTCCATCTTAGTAACATGGCGTGTTGTAGAAAAGTCACCTTTAAATTGTGTGGGGTGGAACCTTAGGTAATCACCAGGTGGGGTAATCCACTTCACCACTTGGTGGCTCCATATGGGGGGAGGGTTTGGAAAGGGGACAGTGCTGGTGACTGGCTTCTGGAGATTTGCCTAGCACTTGCCCCATTTCCAGTCACTGTACCCACTCCATGTGTGTCCCCATATCCTTCCAGTTGTTGCCCTGGTGCTGAATCCCAGAGTGGGTGGGTTTGTGTACGTTCTAAGACCATGCAGGCCCTTTATGCAGAGTCTCCTGAAAATCCAGCAGTTTCTTCCACTGCCCCAACCCCCACTGGTTTTTACAGCCAGCAATTATGGGGATTTCTCTTTCCAGTGCTAGAACCCTCAGCTGTGTGGTCTGGCCCGGGGCTGGGATTGCTCACTCCCGAGGTATCCCTCCTGATTTTTATCTACCACATGTGAATGAGGGACTGCCCATCTACCGCCACCTCTCCATGCACACCTCGTCTCCTCACCTCTCCACCCATCTCTATGTCTCTGCCCATCCTACCCATCTGGATGAATGTGGCTTCTTTAAATCTTTAGTTGTTGGACTTCCATACAGATGTGAAGCGTGTCTACTTATGCCTCCATCTTGACCAGAAGTCCAGCAAAATCTTAATACTGTTGCTATAATACTTTTCAAAGTTTCTTTAATTTCAAATATTTTTAATTTAGAAAAGAGGCAAAATGAAAAATTATAACCTGAATTTATCTGAACTTCTTTTTTTTTTTTAAGATTTTATTTATTTATTTTAGAGAGAGGGGAAGGGAGGGAGAAAGAGAGGGAGAGAAACAGCAATGTATGGTTGCCTCCCACATGGCCCTCACTGGAGACCAGGCCCGCAACCCAGGCATGTGCCCTGATGGGGAATCGAACCGGGACCCTCTGGTTCTCAGCCCGCACTCAATCCACTGAGCTACACCAGCCAGGGCTATCTGAACTTCTAATAGTTCAGAGTATATAGTAGAAACAACTAATGTTTCTCTTTTTAAAAATCTGTGTAGTCGTGGCTGGTGTGGCTCAGTGGATTAAGTGCCAGCCTGTGAAGCAAGGGGTCACCAGTTCAGTTCCTGATCAGGTCACATGCCTGGGTTGTGGGCCAGGTCCCTGTTTGGGGGTGTGCAAGAGGTAACCGATGGATGTGTCTCTCACACTTTGATATTTCTCTCCCTCTTTCTCCCTCCCTTCCCCTCTCTCTAAAGATGAATAAATAAAATCTTAAAAAAAAAAATCGATGTACTCCTGACCAGTGTGGCTCAGTTGGTTGAGCACCATCCCACAAACCAAAAGGTTGCTAGTTCAATTCCTGGTCAGGGAAGATACCTGGGTTGGGTTGCAGGTTTGGTTCCTGGTCGGGGCGCATAAGAGAGACAACTAATCAACGCTTCTCTCTCACATCGGTGTTTCTCTCCCTCTTTCTTCCTTCCTTCCCCCTCACTAATATATACACACATACACATATATTTATAGAATTTTAAGAACACCAATGACAAGAAAATATGAGGATGTATGTATGTCACCAATGTCTAATACATATTTAAAATTTTTTTTTAAGATTTTGTTTATTTATTTTTAGAGAGAGTGGAAGGGAAGGAGAAAGAAAGGGGTAGAAACATTGGCCCGCAACCCAGGCATGTGCCCCGACTGGGAATTGAACCTGTGACCTTTCAGTTGGCAGGCCAACACTCAGTCCACTGAGCCACACCAGCCAGGGCACATATTTAAAAGTTTTATTTGGGGTCACTGAGAAGGCATATTGCTAAAGATGTTTACTTCTTAGGAGGTCAATTTTTTAAAAGAGAACACAAATTTTAAAACTTAATGCCCAAAGGATACTACACTCCTTCAAGGTGTTTGTACATTGTGAAGATACATTTGATGAATCTAATTTCTACTATCTAATTTATTAAATATTATTAGAATTGATATATATGATTGTAGAATATAAACCATTTGGCAATTTTACTTTTTTCCCAATAACATTAGAGATAAGAAATTGAGTTTATAAAAATAAGATAACAGAGCCCCGGCTGGTGTAGCTCAGTGGATTGAGCGCGGGCTGGGAACCAGAGGGTCCTGGTTCGATTCCCCGTCAGGGCACATGCCTGGGTTGCGGGCCAGGTCCCTGGTGGGGGCCATGTGGGAGGCAACCATACATTGTTCTTTCCCCTTCCCTTTTCCTCTCTCTGAAAATAAATAAATAAAATCTTAAAAAAAAAAAAGTCTATTAAAAAAAAAATAAGATAACAGAACTCTCTCTAGCACAGAACCCAGGACTTGAAAGAATACAATGAAATCAGATTTTTATAAAGAATTTGACTCTCCATGGTTAAATCATACAATGTGCTTATATTAGAACAGAGGTTTTTTCTGCAACATTTATTTCTGCCTATAGTAGTAATTAGAAGCATGTGACTTCAGGATGAGAAGATCCAAAAGCACTACAATAATTAAGACTTTCTTTTCAAGGCAGCATCTTCTAAGGTCTTTGGGTTTGTCTAAATGATTACCCAAGTGGTTATGGAAGAAAGTACTACCAGAGCTCATGCCTATTGTAATTCAGCAAATATTTATCAAGCACAAACACATGTAAGAACTATGATATTACTGTTGTACTTACAGCTAAGTACAACAAATATATTTCCTATAGCTTAAAGGAAATACTAGTAATTGGTAAAATTCTACCAGTTAGGTCTACCAATGTAGGCACTTACATTGATTCTCACAGTCAGATGGCACATAGGGGGATATATACTCAGAGCCAGATCATCCACACTAAGGACAGAAAGCAAAAATAACCATTAACACAAAAAGAAACAAAGCATAGTTAGGTGGCTTCCAGTACACAACTAAGGATGCAAGTAGTAAGAAAATGACTGTCACAGAAATGCCTACCAGTTCCTAAATTGGACAACCAATAGAGAATCAACTCAACAGATATTCACTAAACACAGACATATACACCCTGTTTCACTAAGAGAAGACATGATTAATTCAGTTACAAATGTGAGGATCTAGCCCTGACCAGGGGCTCAGTTGGTTGGAGCATCTTCCCATACACCAAAAGGTCGCAGGTTCAATTCCTGGATAGGGTACATACCTAGGTTGTGGGTTTGATCCCCTGTTAGGGTACATAAAGGAAGAAAAAGATTGATGTTTCTGTCACATCAATGTTTCTCTCCCTCTCCTTCTCTCCCCCTTCCCCCTCTCTAAAAATAAATAAATAAAATCTTTTTTTAAAAAAAGCTACAAGAGACATTTTAGAGATAACTGGGGAGATGTAAATATTAGGTAACATTAATTTGCTCAAAGTTAAATTTCTTGGATGTAGTAAGATTAAAAAGTATTTAGGGCTGAAATGTCATTGATATCTGCAACTTACTCTCAAATGGTTCAAGGAGAAAATGGCTCAGCTATTTATAGAGAAATCAACCAATACAGAAAATAATATGAACAATAAATATGAATCTAGATGAAGGATGTGTGGTTGCTCACTGCAATACTTGTCAACTTTTCTGTAGGTTTGAGGATTTTCAAAATAAAAAACTGGGGAAGGAGCCTTGGAGTGACAGCACACGCTGAGATCAAAATGTTGCTGCTCAGATATTTCAAGTGGGGTTCACACTTACCTCGGGCTGATCTCATCAGAAATATCTACAATGTCATCCAGCTGGGCCACCTGGTCTTTCTTTCCATTCTCTGCCACTGCGACCCGGATTTTCTTCAGGCAGGCTTTGGATGCTCTCACCAGGGCAAGGCATGGGATTATGAGCTCTTGATCTTCCTCTGACCAGTAGGAGTCCTGATTGTTTGGACACCCCAAAATATCACCCTGTTCAGAGTTGTCCTCCTCAATGTCATTCGAGAGGCCACAGTAAGGGTCACATTCTTCCACAGCCTAAGATATACCATGATTTATGTGAATGCCAAAAAAGTAAAGACTACTGTACTTTCAGCATCATGTCTGAGTTGTCCCAAAACCTCTGCCAGCGACTTCACTCATGGCAGCAGAGCTGGATCACTGCAAAAACCCGCCCACTCCAGCATTGGGCAGAGGGGAGCGGCACTAAAGTACACACCAGCGTGGGGTGGAGGTGGGAGATGGAGTGAGGGTGGAACTTATCTGGCCAATGCTCAGGACATCTCTTCTCCTTAGAACCATTTCTCATCTACTAGTCAGAGCTGCCTTCCACTGACCAGCAAAGATGGAAGTCTCACCTGCTCCATTTCCTCGTGCGCATCCTTCACTAAATCCATACTCTTTGTCAGCATTAAAAGGGCTGCAGCTTTGTTGTCTGTAAGTAAAAAATCAGAAGCGCTAGAATTAGAGAAACCCAACAATTCTCTTAAGTCTGCAAAGGACAATCAACAGTGTTCCCATTTGAAGGGACTGACGAAGACAGTCAACAAGACCAGCAGTTTAAGGTAAAATTCTCACACATCCTCTGAGTACCCAGACGGGGGTGCTAAAAAGCCTTCCATCATTCACAAGAAGTAAAATGGTCACAAGCGTTTTTCTTCGTGGTCCTCTTGGATGACCACAGCTTTTGGCCTAGCTGGCTCTATCTCATAACTGCTTCTGTGTGGCCCATAATACTGATCCTGGGGCAGAACCAGGAGAACAAACCACATTTGTTGAACAAGAGACAGTCACAGCAAGAGGGGAGTTTGAATTTAGAAGCATGAGAACTAAAAAGACTGGCAGAAAGTATTAATACCTACCTTTTGATGTTGGCAATAAACTATATATATTCTGCTAAAATCTTTATATAAGTTAAAATACATACATGGTACAAAACTGGAAACTGGTACGGGAGGTCTGGCTGCTTCAGCCAGCAGAGTCAATGGCCCACTTCCCCTCTTACCCACCTCTTGGTATCTGAGGCACCTGCTGGCACGCAAGCCAGACATTGTTGCAGGAAATGAGGTCATTGTTCTCGGGGCTGAGGAAAGGAATCAATAAGGATTTATCAATAAGCTAGTTTCCTGTCTCCTAAAGAGCTCCTTCCTCCTGGTCATTATTCTCCATTATCAGTAACTTTGCTGTTGAAATGAGTTTTTCCCCTCCGTGAAATAAGGAGGCCGATAACCCAACTGTGGCATCACTACCTCTGGGCCGGAGTGATGGAAAGCACTTCCACAAGCTGAGCCATGCCGTCCACGATGTCCAAGGTGGTGCTCCGAACCAGCTTTCTCAGGGTGATTCCTGTAGCCAAACCCAAAGACTCAGCAGCCTGGTCTTCTTTCCAGAAGTCACCATTTGCTTTCCTGAGAGAGGATGCACTACAGAACGTAAGGTAATGTGCACCCACACGCTCTGACTGGAGTGCCCACACGAAACTCTGGTCTGACTTATATTCCCATGTCATTTTTTTGCCCTTCGTACCTTTCCTGAGTGCTGTTCTCCATAAGAGACCTAGAACAAAACCTTTCCGTGACATAATGTATTCATTCATTAAGGGCAGTGGTCCCTTGACACTTGTGCCTAGAAACACTTGAGGTTTAAGCCATCTTTGAATAACCCAAAGATCCCTGAGACATGTATTTATTTATAATTTTGGCATGGTTATAATCAAGGAATGGACCTACAGGCAAAGCAGGAGACCACTTAATGTAGAAGGGAACTCAGAAACAGGGTATGATATAATACAGGAGAAGTCTGGGGATGGCCTGGGCCCAGGTATGGGGCTGAGACCTAGTCAGCGTCTATGGTGGTATAGTGGGTTAGAGAGAAAGGAGCCAGTGAGAATTAAAAACCCTAGAGCCAGGCAAGGCAGGGGAGATGGTCACACAGCATCTATATCTAAAGGCTTATTTTTAGAGGTTACTTACATTATAAAGTTATCTTTGCATTTTATGAGAAAGTTACAATACATGCTCAAATTGAGGAAAAGTTAAAGGCTCAGGACATAAGCTGTTATATTAGCAAAGATCTGCTCTATAAACTGAATGCTCCTGTGTGCATGGCAGCTTACCCTGGTCCTTGGGAAGTGAGTAGTAGACCGCAATAACAGCCTTGATGGCAGCATGGACTCGTTCACAGACCCTCTGGGTTTCCTGTGAGGAGGGCGACCAATTTCAGAATGAAAAAAGGAAATGGATTAGATCAATGTGGCCCACATTCTACTGTGGAAGAGAGCAGACATCTGTACAGCATCACAAACACTTTCTGAAGTCCTATTATGAGCTAGCCATTGTGCTATTCTCATCACATACCACAGAGGAGTTAGCTGAACACCAGATACTAAGCTGATAATTCAATAAAACATTAAGAAACAGCAGGAAAGACTTATTCTTGATTTCTGCCGTGAAATATTCACCCTATCTTAGATGAGAAGTTGGCAAACTATAGCCCACGGGCCAAATCAGGTACACTGCCAGTTTTTTAAAATAGTGTTACTGGGACACAGCCACACCCTTTTGTTTACATATCATCTACAGTCGTATGTGCACCACAAGGGCAGAACTGGCCTGCAAAGCCTATTCACTCTGATCCTTTGCGGAAAATGTTTGCCAATCCTCTTAGTGCGTTAACCAGGTGGCAGTCTCTGTTTCTCTAGCAGGAACACCATATACCCACAGGTAATAGGGGACTCTACAATGCTCACTGCTGACTATTTTCCTTCTAAGCAGTCACTGGCTTTCTCTTATTGTCCTTGTCCTCACTTTGCTGCTAGATTCTGAGCCAGTGCAATGTCAAATATACTCTACAGAATATCTATTTTACAGAGATATAAACTTTGTAGTACACTTAACTTTTACACCTTTTGAATTGTGTTTTGTATACATTATATTATGATTAAATATAAAAAATTCAATATAAAAGGGATATTATGTAGTATAACAAAAAAGGTGTAGCTGACATCAGATCCTAATTTAAATTCTAATTCCACTGCTTATTTACCTTATTCATCTGTCAGATGGGGTGATATATATGAAAACAAATAGCAAGTGCTTTAAAAGAATTATCAGAAAGGAAACAACCATAATGAACTTTAAATCAAACCAATACTATTTAGAAGACCAGCCTATTCCATGTCAAGTACTGCACTTGGCAATGTGGTCTTTCCAACAATCCTGTGAGATGAGAACAGCAGTCTTATTTGACAGATGAGAAGAAGAATAAATCCTCTGGCTTGAGTGTAAAAGGTGGAAAGAAAATGAGAGGATTCGTAAGGAATAACGAGGCAGCACAAGGATTCCAGGAAATTAAAGCGCACCTGTGGGGACGGCAGTGGCAGAGGAAGTCGAGAGAAGACTTCGGTCAGAATCGTGGCTTCCCTTGACACTTTCAGAGCTGCCTCATCTGGGGGTGGGGGGTGACAGGGGAAGAGGCAGGAGCCAACGTTAGTGCCAAAAGGATAAGGCTGCAGCTGTTGCACAGACTTGAAAGATAGTGCCTTCCCTCCCTACTCTTACCAACTGAGACATCTCAAAAACACCTCCAAAAATCAATGTTTTTATTTCAACCTCTGAGATGCCAAGGGTGGGTATGGTGAGGTACCCCCGCTGAGGATGCGGAGGGGGAAGGCGAGAGGGAAAGGGGTCGGGACGCTGGAAGGAGAGAGGAGGGAGTACCCAACAGGAGAGGCACTCACTGAGTCTTATCCAAAACGTCTCCGGATTGAACTCCTTGGTGGTCTTCTGGGCTTCACCGACTGGGTACGTGTGGTATGTGCACCAGGCGGTGGCAGAAGGAAAAGCAGAGGTAAGCGGGGCCACCTCCGGCCCCCACCGCCCCTGCCCGGGGGCCGTCCCCGCCCCCACCAGAGCCTGGCCTCCTCCTGACCCAAAGTCCGTCCCAGAGGTTGCCCGTCCCAACAGCGTCATCTCACCCCGCACTCCGGGCAGGAGCAACCGCAGCTCCCCTGCTAAGTGCCGGAGCTGCTTCAAAGGCGGAGCCAGGGTAGGGCCTGCAGGTGCATCTGCGCTCGCCATCTCTCAGTGGATGGTCTGAGGCCTGCAGACAGAAGCCACCACAGCAGCTGCCAGTGCCGCACTGCAGTAGCCACTCTACTTCCGGGTGTCACAAGCCCGGGTTCCTTTCCGGCAACAGCCCGCCCCACCCAACCCCGGAGGGCTGGCCACGCCCCCCACTCCCAGACACCGGCCACGCCTCCCCTCCCGCACCCTCCTTCCCAGGCTGGAGGCCCAGCTCCAAACTTCAGGCCCAGTCGGAGTGGTTTCTTATTCATCATTCATTTATTCGATTGGTTGAAAACACGACTAAGGAAGTAGAGCCCCTAACCCAGCGGGAAAGGGGACTGAGAGGTAAGAGCACAAGGGTAGCCAGAGTCGGGCCCAGTTCACACTGGTTCCCTGCCTCTAGTGGCACCCTTTTCTGCTGAGTTCCACACACTGTGCTAGGTACTTTACCTGAGGTAGTCCTAAAAACACACTGGGCATCAGATACGCCCATACACACCCAGTCCCTGTCCTGTGGGTCTAGATATAGGACTTTCTCTTCACAAAAGTAAATCAACCCTTTGCCTTCTTGAGGAAGGAAGGAATCATGGCATTATTGAGAGACTTTTCTGCAGTTCATTCTGCAGGAATCAGTAGTAGGTAATCCCCCCAACTCCCGGGCAGCCAAGAAGCGGCAGCTTCTGAAGCTTGCCACTAATATTGGCCTTTCACCTGCTGCTGGTGCAGAGGCCTGGGCTACCGAGGTGGATGGGGAGGCATGGCCTTCAGGAACTCAGGTGGCTTTTTAACTGCGTTGTAAAGGTTCCAAGCTCCTTGGAGTTCAGTGTCCACACACGATAAATGAGAACAGGTGTCAGCAGTGTCAACCAGGTCCGCAAAGGGGAGAAAAAAAAGGCCAGAGTGCCATATGTCATGTGAAGAAAGTAGCAGGAATAAATCTGCCAGATGTACAGTAGTAACATAAGGAGGTGAACAGGTACAATTTTCAAATATTTTCCTTGATGGAGATGAGACTTGAAGTTGTGACCAAAGCACCGCTGCAGCAAGCTCCAACACAGATAAGCCATCAAGGGGATGTTAAAAAACGCCAGCTGGAGAGAGGAGCAGAACAGAACCATTAGCTTAGTAGCAAGCCCCCAGAGGGGTCAGGACCAGGTCTCACTAACACATCAGGTAGCTTCTAAAAATATGTTGCTTTCTCTCTTGGGGGTTAACCCTCTGATTCTTTATGTTTCAATTACACTTGCTTCTAACATAATAGTTGACTTGTAGTTAGTTGTATATTTTGACCTGTATCCTTTTATTCATTTTAAAGGCAGGTATCATTTTATGTTGAAGCCCTCAATAATGTTTAAGGTGGAAATGAAGTGAATATGTATGCATCTGTATGTGCACACACTATTTTGGATCGGTGGTGGGGGAGAGGACTTGGGTATCAATAATTTTTTTTCTTATCTCTGTATTTTTATTTGAAGTAGCATGATGATTCCTGGAATGTAAACTAGAAGATTTAAGTTATAATCCAAGTTTAGCTGCTGTATTATTCATCCATTCATCACCCATTATGCGGTAGACACTGCTATGCTCTAGGCTTGGGACACACTGGTGAACAAGTCAGAAAAGATGCATCACAGAGCTTGTATTCTAACAGGGAGAAACCAAAAAAGAGAGATAATTACAGATTTTGAAACATTCAATAAAGGAAATAAGTGGGTCACGAGGGTAACTGGCAGATGAACTCTCTGAGGCCTGAAACACAGGAATGAGTCAGTGGGAGGAAGCACATTCCAGGCAGAAGAATCAAATGAAAAGCCCAGAGGTGGGTGAGGTCTCGGCCTGCCAAGGCCAATGGCCTAGAAGATGATGAGCCAGGTGGAAACTGGGGCAGTCAACAGGACCCAGATTATGTCACTGCTCTGCTTAAAAGGATGTGAGGCTGAGAATGAGTAGGCTGACTAAGGTTTGAAAAGTACCACAGCGGATACTGGTGGCAAACTGACAGTAAGGAGGCAAATGCAGCAGAGGGAAGACCAGTTAGAGGGTGCCTGCAGCAGCCCAGGCAAGAAATAATTCTGACTTCGACTAGGGTGGTGGTGATGAGATGGAGAGATGTGGTGGATTCAAGATAGAGGTTGGAGGCAGCGCAAACAAGGTGTTACTGATGAGCTAGGTAGAGTGTGAGGGAAGGGGAAGACTTGATACATCCTAAAGAAACTGGGTGAATTGTGGAGCCATTTATTAAAACTGAACAAACTAGAGAGGAACAAATTTGGGGTTAGAAATTAAAGGTCCCATATACTATTGAGATGCTTGGTAGATATCTAAGAGAAGATACGACATGGCAGCTGGCTACATAGGCACTTGAAGAGCAGAGAAGAGGCCTAGATCAGAGATGTAGATTGGGGAGTCATGAGCCTAGATGATAGGTAAGATCCATTATTGGTGTACCATTTATTCAAATATGAATATATACCCACCCCTTGGTAAGGCTCAGGTTTACTTGGTATAAGAGTGCTCCTGAGAGACAGCTTCCATTTACATGACAAAACTGAACTGGGCCCAGACCTACAAACACATGAAATGCTGCTTTACAGAGAATGTTCTGGCCTATGGTCAGTATTTGCAGAGGTCTTCCCTGTTTATCTCTAATCCTGCTGGTCACATTTTATTACCCTGTTAGGAGGCTCTGAGCTCATTTTGAACAATGTTTTTGGATTTCTTCCAACACTTCAGGTCATCACCTCCAGATTTTAGTCCATTCGTCCCATTAAGTAAAATAAATTGTTAAGTAAATACCTTTCAAACCTATTTATAGAGATTCGCTATGGCTCAGAGTTTTTGTTTTTGTTTTTTTTTAAATTATTTTATTGTTGTTCACTTACAGTTGTCTGCATTTACCCCCACCCCCAACT
>PVJI01002398.1:53509-146291 GCA_004026765.1 Micronycteris hirsuta
CCTTTATAGCAGTTCCTGAATACCCTTGTCCCCATTATCCCCTTCCCCCTCCCCTCTGGTTACTGCCAGAATGTTCTAAATTTCAATGTCTCTGGTTATAATTTGTTTCTCTGGTTGTATTTTGCTTGCTTACCTCACAAGCGTCTTGGCTGTGGCTGATCTGAGTTCCCCGGTAGCTGATCTGGCCTCGGTGCCTTCTATCCTGAGTCCTTATATAAAACCCCTTAACATTTCATATAGTAAAGGCTGCGTGATGATGTACTCCTTGAACTTGACCTTATCTGAGAAGCACTTTCTCTGCCCTTCCATTCTAAATGACAGTTTTGCTGGATAGATTATTCTTGGTTGTAGGCCCTTGCTTTTCATGATTTGAAATATTTCTCTCCAGCCCTTTCTTGCTTGGAAGGTCTCCTTAGAGAAATCCGCTGACAGTCTTATGGGAATTCCTTTGTAGGTAACTGTCTCCTTTTCTCGTGCTGCTTGTAAGATTCTTTCCTTATTCTTGACCTTGGGTAATGTAATTATGATGTGCCTTGGTGTGTTCCTCTTTGGGTCCCGCTTCTTTGGGGTTCTGTGAGCTTCTTGGATTTCCAGGAAGCCTATTTCCTTTGCCAGATTTGGGAAGTTCTCGTTATCTGTTCAAAAATACGTTCAATTTCTTGGTGTTCTTCTTTTCCTACTGGCAGCCCTATGATCCGGATGTTGGGTCGTTTACAAATGTCTCTGAGGTTCCTGAGTCCCTCCTCATTTTTTTGAATTCTTGTTTCTTCCTTCTGGTCCACCCCATTGGTTTGAGTCCCAGCTTCCTTTTTTTCCCTATGGGTTCCCTGTAAATCTTCCTCCGTTATCTTTATCGTTTTGTTCATGTGTTCAACTATTTCTTCCAGTTTTGTGAGCATCCTGATTACCAGTGTTTTAAACCGGGCATCTGTGAATTTGGCTATCTCTTCGTCCGTTAGTTGTAATTTGTTCTGATCTTTCGTTTGGCCATTTTCATTCTTTTTTATCTCGGCGCACCTGTCAGAGTCTTAGGTGTTTGTCGGTCCCTGGCAACCTGGGTCGCTTTTTTGTGACGTTTCCTCTGGGGATGGGGCCTGGGAGGGAGCAATGGTGTCTGCTGTTCACTGCCACTCCCTATCACCCTCTGCTGCCCAGTTCCCCACTGCCTTTTCCGCCAGTCTCGGCCCTGCTGGTTCCCACTGGCCTCTCCGGTTATGCCGCCGGCCTGCGAGGTTCACCCGTTGCTCGGGGTCGTGTTTTGTTTAGGCGCTCGCGGGGTGAGTTCCTCCGGGCAAACTGCCTCTCACTCTGCTCCTCCGCTCGGTTCTGCCCCACTTACCAGCCTGGATGTACGTCCTCCCCACCTTCCTGGGTGTCGGACTTCCCTTCAGTTCGATTCTGTCCATTCTGGTTGTTTATTTTTCGCTATTGAGTTCGTTGTTTAAACTCTCTGGTTGTGAGCAGCGGTGCAGTGCGTCCACCTATGCCGCCATCTTGGCGGAAGTCTATGGCTCAGAGTTTTGTTCGTGTGTTTGTTTTAAAGGATCTCAGTCAAATGTAAACCAAATGTATTAGTGTTTTCCAAATAAGAGTACTACCAATAGGAAGCCCAGGTCTGGTTTCGCCCAGTGCAGCAGTATTGGATAAATGACCCACTTTTCTTATGTGTCCATTTTTCCTTTCCTCCTTCTGAAATATTTTCCTGCTTCATTATCATAATCAGTTTTGGTTTATTCAGAAGTCTATCATTTATTCTACCATAAGTCCCTTATTTTATTTTACTTTATTGTAAATGAAAAGCACCATGAAACAAAAAACAAAACCTCTTTTGCCTCTCATAAACCCTGCCTGCCAAAAATTTATTTTAGATGTTTACAAGAGAATGGTGGAATAAAGAGTTTAGGAAGTACTCAAAAGGCAAACAAAAGACCAGTTATTAAAGACTACCTGCCAGTAAATTAGGAAACATGATCTATGGTGTTTAATTTGGGATTTTAGATTTAATTCCTAAGTGTTACACAATGAATCCAACAAAGCCAAGATGTTCTTAAATTGCATTTCTGATATCTTACCTGGAGAAGTCCAACCATAAACGTTACACTGCCTTGTAGGAAATGCCCATCAACAAAGATCCCAAAGGAAAAGCAGCAACCCATTTTGCCTTCAGTAATTTCACCAAAGAACCATGGTCCTGAAGAGGCAGTGGAGAAGAAAGGGGATGATTAAATAACTGTGACTTCTAATTACATACATCACAAGATGTATTTACAAGAATAACAAAATATATATATATATGAGACTAGTCATCTATAAGCATTTTACTTGCATAGCTTTTCTCTGCTAATCTCCATGTTGCACCCAATGTCCTAGCTAACCAAGTATTTGCTCCTTTGCTCCATATTTCTCTGGATTATAAAATCATCTGAGTACATTCTATACCTGGGATAGATACGTAGATTGTAGATTCCAGAAACACACAGGAGTACATTCACAAATCTTAGGAGATTCGGTTGCAATAATCATCTCAATCTAATCAATCTAATACATTAACAAGTCCTTTAAGAAGCAAAGATGTATTCCTCAGAAGTTAATTTTCCAAATAACTGAGGTTTACTCCTTTAAGCTATAAAACTTCAACCACTTTAATCCCTCTACAATGCAGTTCTTCTCTTTATTATTAATATTAATGTGTATTTTTTTTAAAGTAATAGTGTTTTGTTGTTTTTTTTTCAAGATTTTATTTATTTATTTTCAGAGAGGAGAAGGGAGGGAGAAAGAGCAATGTATGGTTGCCTCTCACATGGTCCTCATTGGGGACCTGGCCCGCAACCCAGGCATGTGCCCCAACTGGGAATCGAACCGGGACCCTTAATGAGTGTATTTTAACCTTCTGCTGTTGATCCATAGTCATTGCTTTGTACATCAACTGCATACTCAGGGTGAACATGTACACAGTTTAACTGGCTTCTTTATTTTAATTTTTCACCTGTGATGCCAATGATGACTTTTCTCTCCTCCCTACTATTATTTACTGCCCCTTCTCAGTATGCAGGTGTCTGGAACCACCAGATTGTCGAGAGTGATTAAGGGACAGTCAGACTTCCTTTCTCAAAATGCAAATACTACCATTTGCTGGTAAAAATAGAGTTCAGCTTTAAAAAGCCATACGTAATTTTCTCAGATATACCTCATATATTATATAAGCTCCACTAGATACATAGCAGTCTAAAAAAGTGTTTTCCCTTCAAGTTTCAACTTTTGAAAATGAAGCAACTTCTGCCCTCTTAAGGTTTTCTTTCATAGCCAGGAACCAAATCACTCGCTTTTCCTCCTAGTGCAGGCCAAGTGTCGAGAACAGCTTCAACCTGTCTGCTGACAAGAAAACTGACTTCCAAAGGGGAGCTTGCTATACAGTGTGGCAAACTGTCATATCTTTTATTTCAATAGGTTTTGTTCTCTGGTGAGAGTTAGTAATGAGCAAAGTCCAAAGGTGGGAAAAAAGTGTAAAACAAAGACCAAGCAACAAATAGCCTAGTTAACTTTTAATCACTACTGTATATTAGTAAAAAGCTTTAAAAAGGGACCTACAGCGCTTTCTGCTTCCGTAAGTGGCTAAGTGACTTTGTAAGTATTGGGTATAACAGTTAATAGAACAGAAGAGTTCAGATATGCCTGAACTCATTGCTCATCCCACTTTCTCTTTCTTGAGTTGAGTTTTTAGAAGCCACACAGTAATACATTATTCACGGAACTACAAATGAGGCACTGTGCTTAGTGCTGGGCACAGAGGTGAACCAGAGAGATAAGATATCAATGGATATTCTAGTGAGGGGAGAGATAATGAACACAGAAGATAACCATAAATTCTGATAAAGGACAAGAACAGCATGACGAAATAGCGGATAAAACTTAAGGTCGTCAGAGAAGGCTGCTTTGAGGAAATGGCAATTAAGCTGAACTATCTTCTGTTAGGTTTCTACACAAATTCTGCAGTGGTCTTCTCTGCACTCTTAAGTAAACTAAATGTCTTTTTAAAAAAAATGTTTAGTGATTTTAGAGAGAGAGGAAGGGGGCGGGAGAGAGAGTGAGAGAGAGAGAGAGAGAAAGAAACATCAATGTGAGAAAAACATCAAGTGGCTGCTCCCATTCAGGCCCTGACCGGGGATCGAACCTACAACCTTTTGATGTACGAACTGATTCTCCAACTGAGCCACCTGACCAGGGCCTAAATGTCCTTTAAACATGTTAAGAAAAACTTTATTTCCCAAGACCATATACCAGGAGATGACTTATGAAGGAATCATGTGCCATTCATTACATTCTCAGAAACCTAAATGACTCTATTGTCAAAATTCTCAATATTATTCCTTGGCAGATTTCTCTACAATCTCAGGTTTCTTAACTGACTTACCCAGCACTGTATACAGAGTCAGCAACAACACAGAATAGTAGAAGATGTTTATTTTGCTCAAGACATGAAGGGAAAATGAGGTCAACTTTAAAAATCCTGGAGGTCCTAAAGAGAATAGATTTGAAAAATCCAATGAACACATGCAAAGTTCAATTTCTTTATAACATGGGCTATCCTATATATCCAGAAAATCTGTTGTTATATAGCAACTATATGGATAACACAACTTTAAATTCGTAAGTTGGCAGGAATCCTGATAAGCCAATTCACTTAGAATTGCAAAGGGAAGGAGATTTAAAGCAATGGTACAGTAAAGGAGCACATGCATACACGCACTTGCACACAAGTACTTTTTTATTTAAGATTTTATTTATTTTTATTTTTAGAGAGGGGAAGGGAGGGAGACAGAGAGGGAGGAACAGCAATGTATGGTTGCCTCTCACATGGCCCCAACTGGGGACCTGGCCTGCAACCTAGGCATGTACCCTGAGTGAGAATTGAACCAGTGACCATTTGGTCCACAGCCCATGCTCAATCCACTGAGCAATACCAGCCAGGACTACTTTTTTATTTTTTATTTTATTTTTTAATATTTTATTTATTTATTTTTAGAGAGAGGAGAAGGGAGGGAGAAAGAGAGGGAGAAACAGCAATGTATGGTTGCCTCTCACGTGGTCCCCACTGGGGACCTGGCCTGCAACCCAGACATGTGCCCCGACTGGGAATCGAACCGGGATCCTTTGGTTCCCAGCCCGCGCTCAATCCACTGAGCTATACCATCCAGGCAGGACTACTTTTTTAAATGACTGAAAACATTAGACAAATATCTGCCAAAGGACCACACTATTTTATCTTTATGTATGTTTGAAATATAATGCTCTACTAAAATGATGATCAAGTCTTAGTTTTCTAGGGGATCTAGTATAAAAATGTACAAACTTCCCAAGGGTATTTCAAAATATAACAAAGGCATATCAAAATTTTTCCATTCTAATCTTAAGTATGAGTATCTGTTCAAATATTCCTTTCCCATGTGATACAACTCTTACCTCCCAGGTATCCTCTTACTACCACTGAGAGGGATCCAAAAAGCTCTCCAAATGAGCGTCTCTTAAAAGAAAGTGCCAAAAAGCCCCAGTGTAAGGTTTTCACAGAGAAGCTCCATTCTGTGGCCACAGATCCTCGACCCCTGCCAGCCAGCTCACTCATGTAGGTGGCTGACCATAAACCAGCCAGCAGAAGCCACTGATAGGAAATCAGTGCATGCTGAGCAATGCTAGAGGTGAAAACTATTTGAAGTACTGGTCCCAGTGATAAGATAGCCTGATATAAGTTAATTAGTATGTTGTTCTTCACAGGACAGAATAAACATTGCTCAACCTGCTGACAGTTATTTTCATACAAAGCCTGACAATGTATGACTTTTCCCACTTAGTGCATTTCCTCCTTGCTACTCATTCGTCTCTCAGCTTCTTTCTTGTTCTAATTTGGCACTTCTCAAAGTATTAATACACATATCCAACTATAATAATTATATTTATTATACACAAATAATTCTTTAACCTTAGAGGCAGTTATGCTTTAAGCTTTAAGCATAAAGTTTATAATTTTATAAACTTTGGCTATACATTAGAGTAACCTGGGGGGACTTTTAGAAAATACTCATGCTCAGGTCTCACCCTCCAGAGGTTCTGATTTAATTGGCCAGGGGAGAGGGGGAGCTTAGGCAGCAACCCAGGTAATTCTAAGGAGCCTGACAGAGAAATGCTGCTTCAGACAGAGCCATGCTTCTCAGCCTTAACTGTACATTAGAACCTACTGAGGCTTAGGTCCTGTCCCTGTGGATTCTGATGTAATTGGTACTGTGTAGACACTAAGCCTTTAAGTTCCCCATGGGATTCCAAGTTGTAGTCAAAGTTGAGAAGTGTTGTTTAAAGAAAAGAACTGACCTGGGGTTGGAAGACTTGGGTTTTCAGTCTCCTCTGTCTCTTCCTAGCTATGAGACTTTGGACAACCTGTATACCCTCCCCAGTCCTTAGTTTTCTAGTGTTGAAAATGGGAACAATGATACCTACCTCACAGGATTATCATAAGGCTTAAAAGTAAGACAATGCAGGTAAAAATATGTTGTAAATTTTAAATAAGCTCAGAACTACACAAAGATATTGGTAGCCCCACATAATGAGACTGTGGCCCTCCCTCATTTATTTATTTACCTTATATGCAGGAAAATTATGTGTGCAATAATGTTTCTTGAACTTTTTCACAGAAGTTTTAAAATATTCATATACAAGCAGGAAAACGTTCAGTAGGATGTGTACCAAGAAGGGACAAGGAAAATTTAATTCAACAACTACTTACTGTCTATTATGCACAAAGTCAGTGCTGGGTGCTGTGGCAAACAAACAAGAAGTGGAAGACAAAAAGTCCTTACAATGAGGAGCTTACAGTTTGGCTGAGGAGAAAATGTACATACATTTGAAGTGGCTGTGTAGAGCCAAGTGAATGGCTAGTTATGTATCAATCAATCACCAGGAAGGAAGGACTACAGGGACTCAGAGAAGCAAGTGCTAATTGTGACCTGGAATGGCTGGAGAAAATGGTATGGAAAAAGTGGGTTTGAGGTGAGCCCTAAAGGAGGCTAAGACTTAGACAAGTTAAGAAAAATCATTTAAATCAGAGACGGAACCTGGGCAAAAGCACAGACGTGGAAATGAGCGTGGTCTGCACGGTGAAAGCTACCGGGGCTGAATCAATACAGGTGCCTGGCTGAAACTGTGGCCAGTCAGGTAAGACCAGACTGTGGAGGATCTTTAACGTCCGTCAGAGATGTCTGGTCATTTTGAACTACATTGTGATCTTTTTCCCATTTTGGTTGAGTCTTGTGAAGCAGCAATGATTGAGAATTTTGTTTTGTTTTGTGTAAGATAGAGTACCGTGGAAGACTTATGACAGTTTGAGGATGCACCTTGCAGAGCTCAGGCAAAGATAATTTATATTCATATTTATCACTTGGTAATAGTGAGGACATTATGTGATACTTTAAAATAAAGTCTTCGAAGAATAAAAGGAACCATGACTAACCTTTAAGCTCTAGATATCCTCGATGCCTAAAAATAATGAGGATGGAGAGCTGGATCAGCACAATCATCACAAAAAGGACGCGGGCCTGCAGAGAAATAGATGTTAATGTGAACTAGATACATGGATGCAGCTTTAGTTAAGGTTTTTAAAATGCTCTCATTAACAAAAATGAAAATGACATTGGCAAAAATGACTATGTAAGAAAAATACATGGTTAAAGAAATCAAACATCTAATCCCCCCAAAAAAGAAAATTGTAAGTTGCTTCAGCATTACTCTTTCAGAATTTGGATACTTACGCCAATGTTGAAACTAAGTAATTTTTTAAAGATTTTATTTATGTAGTTTTAGAGAGAGGGGAAGGGAGGGAGAAAGAGAGGGAGAGAAACATCAGTGTGCGGTTGCCTCTCGAGCATCCCCCACCGGGGACCTGGCCCGCAACTCAAGCTTGTGCCCTGACAGGGAATCGAACCAGTGACCCTTTGGTTTGTAGGCCAGCTGTCCATCCTCTGAGCCACAACAGCCGGGGTGAAACTAAGTAATTTTATACAGTTATATAAAATGATCAAATTAAAATAGTCCACTTTCATTATTCTAAGAGAAGCATAATTTGTCTTATTTCAAGTTGCATAAGAGTGAAGAAAAACAGTACACAGTACACTGCAGCTCAGGGAACAGAGACTGCATTTTCTTTTTGCTTTCTCCATCAAGAAATCATTCACTTGGAGACTAACTCACAATAAAGAGAAATGTAATCTAGGCCCTTGTTTCTCAAAGTATGGTCCCCAAATTATCATTGGAATCACCTTGAGCTTGTTAGAAATGCAGAACCTCAGGCCCTATTTCAGCCTTCCTGAATTAGAATATGCCTTTACGAACATTCCCAGGTAATTCATAAGAACATCAAAGTTTCCAAAGCCTGATCTAAGTGGTTATTAAAAATCCTCCCCCGCAAAATAAATGACATAACAGATTTCTAAAAATGAGATACAAATAACCATTAGTCATATTTTTAAAAACTCAATCACACAAGTAATAAAAGCAAATTAAAATAATAATCAGTGTGCCCTGGCCAGTGTGGCTCAGTCGGTTAAACACTGTCCCATAAACCAAGAGGTGGCAGGTTCGATTCCTGGTGAGGGCACATGCCTAGGCTGTGGGTTCAGTCCCTGGTCTGGGGAGTACAAGAGGCAACCAACCAATAGCTATTTCTCTTTCACAGCGATGTTTCTCTCCCTCTCCTCCCTTCTCTCTGAAAGTAGGTGAGCATGTCCTCAGGTGAGGATTAAAATCAGTGAATTAACAAATAATAATAATAATAATTCACATTTTAAGTCTGGGAGGATACGCACTAAAGCTATCTCTGGGAGGTGAAATTAAAGGAGGTTTAAATTTTCTTCTTAACATTGTAGTATGCATCTTTTGTATATTTCATACATAGAATAATGTGTTTACTTTTTCACCCAGCAATTCACTTCTAGGAATTTACTCCCTAAAACTACTACATGCAAAAACTTAGTTACAAGCTGTATTTTTATAGTAGAGGGAAAACTGGAAACAAACACCAAACAATAGGGAAGTGTTTATTTAAGGTGTATCTATGACAATATAATGCAGTTGCTAAACATCATATTATTAAATAATATAAATTGATATACAATAGTCAAAACGAATTCCTCCATGGGAAAAAAATCAGACAGCAAAACAAAATTAAAAGTATATTTACCATTTTATATTAAAAACTAATATATAAATGTGAGAGAAAAACAAAATGTCATAGTGACAAATACAATGTTATAATGGGCAGTGTGATAAAAGAATGTGGGAATGGTTTCACTTTCTAAAATTTCCAGGTTTTCTACATTTATTACGTATTATTTATGTAGGGATAAATATTATTTTTAAAAGATCCATAATCCAACTTAGCACAGTTCCTATAATTCCCTAAGTTATCCTGGCTTTATAGCATTGGTTACAGCCAGATGCTAACCCAGGTATTACTTGTCCATGCCTTTGTTTCTTTTCATTGCTTCTAATGCTTTTCAAAGCATTTTATTCTTCTGGATGAATAACTAAATTTTGTCATTTTATAAGGTTCAGCTTTCTCACCACATGATTGTTTATGACTTTGGACCTACCAAACCCAGTAAAAACACACATAACATGAGGTTGAATTTACTCACCACCGTGCAGTGGTCAGTAAGAAGAACAAATGATGCCAGAAGGTCAAATCGGAGCAGATTATCCTCTTGGAGAGAAAATATGTGGTGAACACTCTTACTTCTTCCAGCAGAATCCTAGTTAGAAGCAGAGCAGAGAAGTAACCCTCTTGCTACTTTTTCTTTTCACTTACTTTCGATTCTTTATAAGCATTTTACATAAACCTTCATTAAAACCTTATAATTCTAGATTTAAATTGAAAATATCACCATGTACTCACAATGTATTTTACCTGTTAAAAAAAGATCTATTATTTCCTTATGCTCACTGAAAAAGCCTAGAAATAACAACAAACCCAGCAGCAGTGAGCTGGCTGGACTAGTGCCAACTGTGGTCTCAAAATATTATTTTTCACTACAAGGAGCCAGTGCTCTTCAGAAAAATGACTGATTCCAGTTCTTGAATAAGAAATGCACAAGAAGAGGTTGGAATATCTTGTCATATCAGAAAGCAAGAAAACTAACAAAGATTACTAGGATTGTATCAAAGGACTTAGTGGCCAATTTGAGAAGCTCCCACTAGCCAAAGATGGAACAATTTGAGCATCAAAAAAGAACAGTGGATTGAAACATACCACTATTTTTTTAAACATTGAGTTCATAATGACACTAAGACTAGAAGACTCATTTGGTTACTTTTGGCAGATGCTAGAGAAACGACTTATTATTCTGAAAATTGGTTTAGAAAAGGGAGGGTGAGGAAGAATTAAGAATTTGTCCTGCTTTTTCTATATTAACTCCATATCTGGGTGCCAAATGCTTTTTTTTTTTAATTACTTTATTGTTGTTCATTTACAGTTGTCTGCATTTTCCCCCCACCACATCCCCCAACCCAAGCCAAACCCACCTCCCCCACTTGCTTCCACCCTCCCCCTTGGTTTTGTCCTTGTGTCCTTTATAGTAGTTCCTGAAACCCCTTCCCCTCATTGTCCTCTCCCCCCACCCCTCTGGTTACTGTCGGATTGTTCTTCATTTCAATGCCTCTGGTTATATTTTGCTTGTTTTTTTCTTTTGCTGATTATGTTCTTATATAAATCCCTTTAACATTTCATACAATAAAGGCTGAGTGACAATGAACTCCTTGAACTTGACCTTATCTGAGAAGCACTTTATCTGCCCTTCCATTCTAAATGATAGCTTTGCCGGATAGAGTAATCTTGGATGTAGGTCCTTGCCTTTCATGACTTGGAATACTTCTCTCCAGTCCCTTCTTGCCTGCAAGGCCTCTTCTGAGAAATCAGCTGACAGTCTTATGGGAACACTTTTGTAGGTAACTGTCTCCTTTTCTCTTGCTGCTTCTAGGATTCTTTCCTTATTTTTAATCTTGGGTAATGTAATTATGATGCGTCTTGGTGTGTTCCTCTTTGGGTCCAACTTCTTTGGGACTCTCTTAGCTTCCTGGACTTCCTAAAAGTCTATTTCCTTCACCAGCTTGGGGAAGTTCTCCTTCATTATTTGTTCAAATAAGTTTACAATCCCTTGGTCTTCCTCTTCTCCTTCTGGCACACCTATGACTCGGATGTTGGGACGTTTAAGGATGTCCTGGAGGTTCCTAAGCCTCCCCTCAGTTTTTTGAATTCTTGTTTCTTCATTCTTTTCTGTTTGGATGTTTTTTCTTTCTGCTGGTCCACTCCATTGATTTGAGTCCCAGTTTCCTTCTCATCCCTATTGGTTCCCTGCAGATTTCCCCTCATTTCCTTTATATTATCCTTCATTTGTTCAAGTAATTGCGACAATTTTTCGTCGAATTCTGTGAGCATTCTGATTACCAGTGCTTTGAACTGTGCATCTGATAGGTTGGCTATCTCTTCGTCACTTAGTTGTATTTTTCTTGCTTTGATGTGTTCTTTCATTTGGGCCATTTTTTTTCTCGGTGCACCTGTTACTTTAAGGGGCGGAGCCTTAGGTGTTCACCAGGGCGAGTCAACTCCTGTCGCTATTTTGTGACACTATCTGTGGGGGCGGGGCAACCCTTGTAGTTGTGTTGTGATGCAGCCTGTGGGGGCGGGTCTTGAGAGAACAATGGCGCTTGCTCTGCTCTCCGCACTTCCCCAGCTACCCACAAGCAAGTTGGGCCCCCCTGCACTGGCTCTGGGGTGAGTGGACAGGCCTGCACAGTTCCAAGTCCCCGTGGGTCTCCCCAGCGAACTCTCCTGTGAGGCCGGGAGTTCCTCCCTCCGCTGCCTCAGCCCCCACAGGTGCCCTCAATTGGTGGTTTGAGGTCTTATTTCCCCGAGTTGGTGGGTTGCTGCTCAGTCCGCTCCACTCCCAGCTTTTTCTCCCGGTTTATCTGCACACGAATGAGGGCCCGCCTGGTGCACCAACCTTGGCCCTGCTGGGTCCGGGTGGGCCGGGTGCTGGCCGCATTTTGGTCAGGCACGCCCGCCGCGGGTCTGTCCCGGCAGCTGCAGCGCTGCCAGTACCGCCCCACAAACTGCCGTCCTGCGGTGGGTGCGCTCACCGCTGGGGCTGGGCTCGCTGCACGTTCTCCGCCCTGCTTGCCACGCACTTCCCGCCTGGCCCCACCCTGCTTACCGGTCTGGATGAATGCATCTTCTTTAACTCCTTGGTTGTCGGACTTCTACTCAGTTTGATTTTCTATCAGATCTGGCTGTTTTTGCTTATTTAAATTGCTGTTTTTCCTTTTGGTTGTGTGAGGAGGCACAGTGTGTCTACCTATGCCTCCATCTTGCCGGAAGTCCCAAATGCTTTTTTATAGGACTATTCTAATTAATAGTCATATAGTAAGGAGTAGCAATTTGAATATCATCATTTTATAACTCTAATGAAATAATGGGTCTAAGCAAAGATCATCAATAGCAGCCAGAAATCCTTGATGAAAAGCTGGTTGGGTACTTCCTAATGCATGGGGGATAAGCCAGCAGTGGGCTGGAGCTGGCTTGACTGACTCACAAGGGCCAACTGTTAAATTTTCAGGAATTTTGCAAGCTTGCAAGCCGGCTGATGTTGTGTTGGTAGGGATAAACCAGGGAAAGGCTACAAAGCAGCCTCCACCCAAAACATCCTCCAAGTTGGTTGTTAAGTATTTACCAGCACATCATTGGTAGGGTTAACAATACCTGAATACATTGATCAATCTTGACATTACTGACAGAGAGGCAAGCAGATATTATAGGCTTCTGGTGTAAGTATAAAACACCAAATACTTTTTTAGTAAGAAATATTCTTGCTAAAAAACAGACTCATATCAAACAGCGTAAATCTAGAACACAGGAAACTCTACAGGATAAAATATCCAGTTTCCAAAGAAAGTTACAAAAGGAAAAAATATAGGAGGTGTGAGAGGTGATCTATATTTTTAAAAAGACTGAAGAGACAAATCAACTAAATGCAATATTGACCCTTGTCTGGATTCTGATTTGAACCAAGCAAATGCAGTACATAGAGAGACATACATATATGACAAATGGAAAACTGCACACTAGCTGCACAGTTTGATATTAAGGAATTACTGTTAATTTTTCAGGTGTAATATGGTATTATGGTCACATTTTAAAAAATAGTCCTTATCTTTCAGTGATTCATACTGACATATTTACATGTAAAATGGCATCATGACGCAGGAAGATGTGGGTGGGGTGTAGATGAAAAAAGACTGGTCGTGAGGTGGTAACTGTTACAGTTGGCTGATAGATACTAAGGAATTCATTATAGTATTATCTCTTTTATGTATTTTTAAAATTTCCCATCATATAAAAATTTTTAAACAGTGAAAAGAACTTCTACTGGCATTTATCAAACTGTACTCAAAATATTCTTACTTTAAATGATAAGTTCTTGTTTTAAAGCAGAGATTTTCTTTAATTTTGAAATACAGAAATTTTAGTCTTTAAATTGGCAATGTAGACACAACCATCACAGTACTGGTTCTCAGACGTTAGTGCACATCGGAGTCACCTGAAGGGTCGATTGTTGAGAGACTGCTGGCTACCATCTCCAGAGTCTGATTCACAGGCTGGAGAAGGGAACTGAATGTTAGCATCTCCAACAAGTTCCCAGGTGATGCTACTAGTTCAGGAGCCACACTGAGATTCAACCTGAGAATGTTTGCTAGTAGGCTGCCCAGAACCTATATTCAATGAATATAGTAAGTAGATAAAATGCAAGATAATAAATTGATATCTCTCACAGATTTTTCTCTGTACATATAGACTTATCTATATAGTATGCCATATTTAAAAGGACATATGTTCCCATCGATGAGTGAGGGAATCAGGTTCCCTACTTAATATTCAGTAGATCAATTTTTTAAAATTATACACACAGAGACAGAAAACAGAGCATTATTTTTGCCTGGAACTGAGAGTGGAAAGACAGCAGTTACAAAGGGCACAGGACACCGTTTGAGGGTGCTGCATCACGTGGACTGTAGGGTGTACAAGGGTGTACATGTGTGTAAGTCAGAACTCACCAACGTGAATTCTTTAAATACATAGAGTATTCTGTATGCAAATTATACCTCAATAATGTTGCAAGAAATGTTAAACATATAAAAAGTACATGTGATGTCACACTTTTACTAAGGATTCAAATAAATAGCCAGAAATGCCTCAAAGAATGCGAATAAGGTTTTTTTCCTCATAAAACTACAGAAGCTGAGATTCTGAAGCAATCCAAGGATATGGGAATTGCCCATTCCTAAAGTGAGCAGTTCTATGGTTATTTCTAACTCATGACTGCAAATACAGGAAATATGGTGCACTTATATCTTCAAACCTTCTTTAGATGACCATCTTCTAATATGAAAGACACTAAGAGTTCATCTCTAGCCATCCCTCCTTCCACTTCTTTTCTGTGTGTTTCTTCTTCCTCCTAAGCAGAACACTTCAAAGATTCAGAGCATTGCAAAGTGACTTCTCTTGTTTCCTCTAGCTATTCATCATATTGGACTGTTATATAGATTAAATAAAATATTTAAGTGTCTGGCTCTCTTTAGGGGGAGCTCAGTAAACTCAATAAACAGCTCCTTCCTGCTCAAAATATTTCTCTGTGACCAAAAAAAAAGTAATGAAAATAATTTCATATGTTTTCTAAAGGATTACTTCATGTTTCAAACTGACTTAATATTAGAAGATTAAATAGTTCAAAACTATCATCAACTCATAAAGCTATAGAAACGAGATTTTTTTTTTTAGAAACTAATTTCTGAGCACAATCGATCCCTTAAAGAGTTTCATAAGGTTGATGAAACTGCTCTATTTTGGCAATAATGATCACTTTCTACTCTGGCAGGTGCTAGTGAATTAAGTGCCCCCAGGTTGAATCAGAATAATGCCAGGCAGACTTTACAGCAATGCTAGGAATGCACACTACTCAAACAAACAAACCCTGTGATGCCTAGCAAATTCTGTCCCAGAGCTTTCAAAATAGTAACACAATTTTCTTGTACCTGGAGATAGCAATCAAAGGCATGGATGCATAAACACGTTTCCTGACTTACTCTATTACCTTTCAGTATACTGGCGAATTTCCTCCCATATTAAAAGACACTGGCCAAAATTGAAAAAGAAAAAACAAAAACCAAAAGTATGATTCCCTGAGGTTAGAAAAAGGCGGGGACTGTGGCCAGTAGTCACACACTTCTTTTCCTCTGGTCAGTTGTTAGTCTAATAGTAGAATTACTCCTGAGTGCCCATTTTCAGAACATAATACATCCAATGTATCCAATTTTTTAATTAAACTTAGTGTCATCTTTACAAACTGACTGGAAAAATATATATATACCCAAGTCAGAGTTCAGTGTGGTTATAGCCTAATCACTTACATAGCAACGGAAAATGACTAACTTACCTGGACAATTACTTCTATGTTATGTGTACTATCACTGTAGTTTCTTGGGTTCCACTTCAGTGTGAAAACAGGACCAGATGAATGAAGAGCTTGCCCTAAATGAACTCCATCGATCTTAACTGTGACAGAAGTAATGGAGGATAACGAAAAGGCCAAAATTCTAAAATGAGAACATATATAAAATATGGTTTTAGTATTTGTCATTTTTATAAAGAAGAATAGCCCTATAATTACATCAAAATGTGTAAGTATAGGCAGAGCCGTCACATGGGGCAGCTGATGGACCGCTGTTCGTATGATTGGGTTTTTTCCTAAATGGAGACTTTTGGAGCAAACCTGAACTGGTGACATATTAGGAACCATTTTTTTACTTTTTTTAGAAAGGAAAACCAATTTCCTTTTGACAAATCAAGCTGGAGTAGATTCAAAGTTTTTTTCTGAAGAAAGAGAATAGGCTTCTCTTTCTCCTGAAGTCCTGGTTTTTCTCATAGGAAGGGAATATAGGTTAGATATCTCACTTTGTTAATCTAATGTAAAGTCTACCATCTACTCATTTGGTTCCCATCCACTCATTGGGCTCTTCTATCTACCTGGAAGAAGCAATGTCACAAATAATGATAAAAGCTACCAGGCCCCAGAAAATATAACATCTAAATCTGATATCCAGCCCTGGCCGGTGTGGCTCAGTGGATTGGGCACAGGGCCTGCTAACTGGGGCGGTCATTGGTTCGGTTCCCAGTTGGGGAACGTGCCTGGGTTGCGGGCCGGGTCCCCGGTGGGTGTCATGTGGGGGGGTGGCCACACACTGATATTTCTCTCCCTCTCTTTCTCCCTCCCTCCCCCCGTCTAAAAATAAAATAAAATTAAAAAAAAAATAAATAAATATGATACCCAGTTCCTATCAAAAACCCTGACTGAGAGGTGCATGTTTCACTTCACTAGTGATCAGAAAATATATTGATACAACTGGACACCATTTTTTCCAGATTAAGTAGTAAATCTTTTTAAAAGTACAAAATCAAGTAATGATAAGGGTGCTGCGAAATTAGCACTCACATCGCCTGCTAACATATAAATTAGTATCTGTTTTAAAAAGTATTTGGGTACCTTAAGCACTGGTGGCGGGAATGTAAAATGGTAAAGCCACCATGGAAAACAGTACGGTGGTTCCTCAGAAATGTAAATATATGATTACCACATGACCCGGCAATTCCACTTCCGGATATATCCCCAAAAGAATTAGAGTTTTCAAAACAGTGACACAATTTTGAAGGCAGGAATTTGAACAGATATTTGTACACCCATGGTCCTGGTGGCACTGTTCACAGTTGCGAAAGGGTGAAAGCTGACAGGTACACGGATAAACAAAATGTGGAACATCCATAAAACGGAGTATTACTCGGTACATAAAAAGAGGGAAATTCTGGCACATGCTACAACATGGATGAGCCTTGAGGACATTATGCTAAGTGAAATAAGCCAGTCACAGAAGGACAAAGAAGTCCACTTAGATGAGGTAACCGGAACAGTCAAAGACAGAGAGACAGACAGTAGACTGTTGAGTGCCAGGGGCTGGGGGCGGGTGGGAAGCAGGGAGTACTGTTGAAGGGCACAGAGTGTCAGTTTTGAGAGACCCAGGTTCTGGCGATGGATGGAGGTGACGGTGGCACAACAGTAAGAATGCGCTAATGCCACTGAACCGTACACCTAAAATGGCTGAAATGGTAAATTTTATGTATGTATATTTTACCACAATTTTTTAAAAAGGAATAATGATTTTATTGATAGTTACAAAAAAGGTAATTGGGCAATCTTTACCAACATTCATATAGGAATCAAATTCTTTCACTTAGAATACCACTTCTAGAATGCTATCTAAAAGAATTATTCAAATGAAGGAAGACTCTATATGTATCAGATACTTATCTCCAAATTAGAAAAAAATCTAAAGTTCACAAAAAGATAGGAAAATGGTCAGATAAATTGTACATTTTCTCTGTTAAAAGAAAAAAAAGCATGAATTCTAATAGACTGTGCCCTGATTACAACTCTGTAGAAAGATGCCTAAAAGAGAATGCCTGCTGCCCTGACTGGTGTGGCTCAGAGGGCTGAGTGTCTGTCTTACCACAAACTAAAAAATCACCAGTTCAATTCCAGGTCAGGGCACATGCCTGGGTTGTGGGCCTGGTCCCCAGTTGGGGGCATGTGGGAGGCAACAGATCAGGCTTCTCTTCCACATTGATGTTTCTCTACCTCTTTTTCCCTCCCTTCCCCTTTCTAAAAATAAATAAATAAAATCTTTTTAAAAAGAGAGAAAAAGAATGCCTGCCAAGGAAAACTCAAAATCATTAATAGTTCTGTTGGGGGTGGGGGAAATAGACATAAAACCTCACACCCTATATTCCAAAAGTGGTGGTCATATTATTTTTCAAAATAAAATTTAAAAGAGTATAAAGTATATACAGGTACATTAAAAAAAGTGCCACTGTGTTTGAGAAAGGTTATTAACTCTCTTTAATTCACATTGTTGAATTCGTATGGCAACTGAGTATTCAATTCCATGAGGTTTATATAGCTTTTGCTTTCTTGGAAGGCTATGTAGCCAAATGAAAAAAATACATTTCTAGTATACAATGTAAATATTTTAAGAAGGATACAAAAGAATATGTACAGTATGATTACAGCAATGTAACAACATGCAAACAAAAAGGGGTAAAATACACAAAGCAATAATGGTAGGATTATAGGGTTCTGGATGGTTTTTAAACCGTCAGCAGCTTAAAATATACATATATATTTTTTATAAATATATTTTATTGATTATGCTATTACAGTTGTCCCATTTCCCCCCCTTTATTCCCCTCTGTCCCACACCTCCCTCATTCCCCACCCTTTAGTTTTTATCCATGGGTCATACACATAAGTTCTTTGGCTTCTACATTTCCTATACTGTTCTTAACCTCCCCCTGTCTGTTGTCTACCTACCGCTTATGCTACTTATTCTCTGTACTTTTTCCTCCTCTCTCCCCCTCCTACTCTCCTGTTGATCCCTCCATGCCTTATATAAATCCCTTTAACATTTCATAGAATAAAGGCTGGGTGATGAACTCCTTGAACTTGACCTTATCTGAGAAGCACTTTATCTGCCCTTCCATTCTAAATGAAAGTTTAGCTGGATAGAGTGTTCTTGGATGTAGGTCCTTGCCTTTCATGACTTGGAATACTTCTCTCCAGCCCCTTCTTGCCTGCAAGGTCTCTTTTGAGAAATCAGCTGACAGTCTTATGGGAACGCTTTTGTAGGTAACTGTCTCCTTTTCTCTTGCTGCTTCTAAGATTCTCTCCTTATTTTTAATCTTGGGTAATGTAATTATGATGTGCTTTAGTGCATTCCTCTTTGGGTCCAACTTCTTTGGGACTCTCTTAGCTTCCTGGACTTTCTGGAAGTCTATTTCCTTCACCAGCTTGGGGAAGTTCTCCTTCATTATGTTTTCAAATAAGTTTTCAATTTCTTGGTCTTCCTTTGGCACCCCTATGACTTGGATGTTGGGACGTTTAAAAATGTCCTGGAGGTTCCTAAGCCTCTCATTTTTTTGAATTCTTGTTTCTTCATTCTTTTCTGGTTGGATGTTTTTTTCTTTCTTCTGGTCCACGCCCTTGACTTGAGTCCCAGTTTCCTTCTCATCCCTATTGGTTCCCTGCACATTTCCCCTCATTTCCTTTAGCATACCCTTCATTTGTTCCTCTAATTGCAACCAAATTTCAACCAATCCTGTGAGCTTCCTGATTACCAGTGTTTTGAACTGCGCATCTGATAGGTTGGCTATCTCTTTGTCACTTAGATGTATTTTTTCTGCAGCTTTGATCTGTTCTTTCATTCAGGCCATTTTATTTCCTTCCATGCACCTGTTACTTTAAGGGGGCAGAGCCTTAGGTGTTCACCAGGGTAGGGTAACCCTCGTGGTTGTGTTGTGACACTGCTTGTCGGGGCGGGGCCGGAGAAAACAATGGCACTTGTTCAGCTCTCTGCACTTTCCCCGATACCCACAAGCAAGTTGGGCCCTTCTTTGCCAGCTCCAGGGTGGGTGGGCTTGTGTAGTTCCAAGTCCCTGTGGGTTTCTCCAATGAACTTTCCTGTGAGGCCAGGAGTTCCTCCCACCGCCTAAACCCCCACAGGTGTTTTCAATCGGTCGTTTGAAGTTTTATTTCCCCACTATGGTGGGTTGTGTGGCCTGTTCCGCTTCCCCGCTTTCCCCCCTAGTTTATCTGCATGCGAATAAGGGACCACCCGGTCCACCAGTCTTGGCCCCACTGGGTCCGGGTCAGCCAGCCGTGGGTTTCGCTGAGTTCACCAGCTGAGTTTTGGCCAGGTGCACCCGCCGCAGGTCTCTCGGGTCTCTCCAGGCAGCTGGAGCATTGCTGGTACCACGGCACAAACTGCCGTCTCACCACGTGCTCTCCGCCTGGCTCCGTCCCGCTTACCAGTCTGGATGAACATGTCTTCTTTAATGCCTTGGTTGTCGGACTTCCACTCACTTCGATTTTCTGTCAGATCTGGCTGTTTTTGTTTTTTAAATTGATGTTTTTTCCTCTTTTGGTTGCGAGAGGAGGCACAGTGAATCTACCTACGCCTCCATCTTGGCTGGAAGTCAAAATATATATTTTTTAACTGAACTGGAATGAAACAGTAAGCTATTTATCCTTACATAATGTTTAGAGTGCTCAGACAACTAAAGTGGACGTCTCATAGCTGTTACGTGGGATGCAGTCACAATTTCTTCTCTATCAACATCACACTGAAAGTAAATTCTGAAAAATTTTCACATACCTGATGTGTGTTGAGTGAAGGAGTCTTTCCAGTGGTTCATGTTTAGGACAACTATAGAGGAGTGACTTAGGATTGGTGATAAGAACCACAGGCCACTCGCCAAAGTTCAAATCTGCAAAGCTAAAGAGGTCATGATCAAAAGCAAAGATGCGGTACCTAGGAGACCAGAGGACAATGAAGCAATTCAGTCACTCCTTTCATGAAGACCATATACAGAACAAATGTAAAAATATAAAAGTTACTTTTTTGAGATCATGAATTTGAATGCCAAGTAAATAATATTGTTTCTCTGTCTTCTTCCCTTGCTCTTATCACTTTATACTTCACATCTGTCACAACTGGGATCTGACTAAGCAATGAATTTAACTGTGCCCTAGAAAAATATCTGGTACATACCACGCACTTTTTAATTCTTAAAATAAATGCCTGTTGAATTAATTCATTTAATTTCTATACTCTTAGACTATTTTTAACCTGAGATAGTCATCAAAGCCTAATATCTGACATTCTTCATACCATCAACGTTACATAAAATATTAAAATACAATTAGAAAACTTTCACTTGTCTTTTAAATCATTATTTCTATAATTTTAAAGAAATTAACCTCAGTTAAGTTGTCCTGATTCTCTAAATGCACAATGAAAGGTATAAATATTTAAAAAAAAAAGTATAAATACTCATTAAAGAATAACCAAAGTTTTGCCCTGGCTGGTGTAGCTCAGTGGATTGAGCGTGGGCTGGGAACCAGAGGGTCCCAGTTCGATTCCCAGTCAGGGCACATGCCTGGGTTGCGGGCCAGGTCCCCGGTGAGGGCCATGTGAGAGGCAACCATACATTGCTCTTTCTCTCTCCCTTCTCCTCTTTCTGAAAATAAATAAATAAAATCTTAAAAAAAATAATAATAATAATAAAAAAAAAAGAATAACCAAAGGTTTATATTTTCTAACTTTTACAACTGAGAAATGATTAACTATGGCAGAAACAATAATGCTCACCAAATACTCCACGTGCTCCCCTGCATTTCCCAGTCTCCCTGGTATTAGGTTGGGACCATATGACTAGTTCTGGTCAATGGGCTGTGAACAGAAGTTAGTGACATGTATCACACTTCTGGTCCAAAGTACTTAAGAGTGTGTGTGAGTTCTCCATGCTCTCTTCCCTGCCTTGGAATTGAGGTGTTGAAATAGTGGCCTTTTAAGGTGGATGAAGTTTCAATCCTGTTACCCTGTGGAAGAGAGTGGGCCTGACTCATAACAGCTTTACATAAATGAAAAAATAGACATCTGTTGTGTTAAGCCACTGATATTTCTAGGTTTATTTGCATCCACAACAAAGTCTAGCCTAATATTACTAATACACTGTTTTTAAAAACTATTTTATTAATGTAACTTGAATGTTTAGTAAGGACAGGTAAAGGTTAGGTTCTTTCAGTAAACCTCCCGATAAAAACCCAGGGTTGGAACACAGGGGAGCAGATGGAAAGAGGAAAAAAAAAAGTTTCATAATTAGTATCACTTAACTTGTAACTATAGTATTTATAAGAAATAAAGAGGATGACCAAGGATTAGGAAGGCTATCTGGTAAAAGGCAATCCCAGCCCAGCCTACAGCCTCACAGTCATGAATAGGTAGGTCTCAGCTCAAAGTAATTACCGTAGCCAACTAATTACAGGCTTCAAGCATAGCTCTTACACAGATTTTAGAAAAGCCAACTGAAATGAGTAAATACCACCTACAATGTAAAGCTGCCTTTAAATTAGTGGAGGTAGTTAAAAATGGAAAGAAAACACATTCAGCTCAGCAAATATTTATTGGGTACCTAAATATCTTCAGAGCATTGAGTTTTAATAAATTAAACAGCAATTAATAATAGTTAAACAATGAAATGATACTCATCTATACTTAAACTATTTTACTTAAATTGTTCTTTCAAAATATATATGATACTCATCTATACTTCAACTACTGAACTTAAATAGTTACTATCACAATTATAATATATTTAGTTTTCTCTCTATATTTAATTATACTGTATGCATTTGATATATAAGTTATATTTCTTCTGAGAAAGACTTTAACCTTAACAAAACCAATTATCATTTATTTGAAGAACTTAAATCACTAACATCTGATAGCAATAACTAGAAAAGTAGATATAAAATTCAAGGGAAAAATGACATATTCCTAGTCCTAGTGTTTCTCAAAGTGTGGTCCATAGAGTGCCTGGTGTGCTTTTAAAATACAGTTTCTTAGGTCCTAACCCAAGAGGTAGAACTCTAGAAATTTTTATTTTTAATAAAATTCTCCATAATTCTTATGCATGCTAGAGTTTGAGAACTATTTCCTAATGGTTATATCTTGAAAATCCAATATAATATAGTGACAGCAAACATAACTGTTGCCACAAGGATTTTGCATGTGACAAAGATAACCAGGTACATATATTACTTTAAAAACATAGAGATACCACAGGTTTTTCCTTGACTGGGATCACCCATGATAGCAATAAGAAAACTATCGTTGCTTCAGCATATGTAACATGTATTAAGTGTTACTCTGTGGAGTAGTTCCTTTACCTTCTATTATTCTTCCAGTCTCCCACCTCAAGTTCCAAAGTGCCCTGGAAGTGACGAGTGTGCAAAACAGGCATCAGTCCACCAAGAGTATGGAGGTGCCCACACAAATAAGCTGTAGCTGAACTAAACAATGAAAAATAAATAGAATAATGAACAAAGATAACTTGTGGTGCCAAACTAATAAAAATATTTCTTTAGGAAAGCTGGATCGGTAGAGCAACATAAAACAATGACAAACAATTAATTTTGATTTTGAAAGCTTGCATCACCTCATTATTGATCGAATTCCTGGTGATGGAGAAAGAATAGTGGATGTTGTATAGTGTCCAAACCAAATACTGTGGTTGCTCCGACTACTTTGCTTTGCCAGTAATAAAAGCTCGTCCATCCGTTTCTGAAATGGAAGAAAAATAGAAGATCGTTAATTAGGGCTCAGGTTGAAATCTACTGTCAACAGATTAAACCCTTGAAATACTATAAGAATAAGTATATTATGTTTCAGGCCGAAACCCTGCTAATTAATGACCTGTGCAGACCTTTGTAAGTTTCAAGCTATTTTCACATGCAATGTAATTCATTTGATCCTAAAAATATCTCTGTGGTAAGTAGGGAAAGTATTGTAATATTATCCCCCTTTGACAGATAAGGCAACAGAAATAATCTTTAACTTAACATAAATTTTTTATTTATTTATACATTTCTTCATAAAAATAAAGAACCACTCATCTTTTCAGCCCTGCATACCACACTGCAATCACTGAAGAGGAGATGTACTTATGCCCTCAGAAAGCCTTGGACCTGCATGTTTCTAACAGCTCTACTCGTAACAGGCAAAGATTAGAGGCCACCACCAAATTGCATATATCCATACAATGGAATACTACTTATCAATAAAAAAGAAAGAACTAATGATATCTACAATAATATGGATAAATCTCAGAAACAGTATACTTAGCAAAGGAAGGCAGATACAAGATACATTCTGTATGATCTCATTAATATAAAATTCTAGAACAAACAAAACTAATCTATGCTGACAGAAAACCAAATAGTTGTCCCCTGGGACTGGGGTGGAGACTGACTTCACTCACAAGAGAACTTTCCGGGGTGACAGAAATGTAGTGCCTTGACGGTGGTGAGTTACCCCAGTACAGACACTTCTCAAAACTTGCTGAACAGGGGAAATGAGTGCATTTTATTGTATATAAATCACCCGTCAAGAAGTTGATGTCAAAAACAACAATATAAATACACATTAACATTATCTGTAAGGTGCTTATAGAGATAAATTCCCGGGCCCCACCATCAGGTTTGCTAATTTGATACATCTCAGGTAAAGCCTGGAAATCTTTGTTTCATAGGACTCCAGCTGATTTTTAGGCAGATGATCCTTGAATTACACATTTAAAAACAGTATTCTAAGGAGTAGTTTTTAAAATGTTATCAACTTTATCTAAGGACCTTGGTATGTAGGCAACAATATACCTTCATTAAACAAAATGCCTACTATAGCACAATGCATCAGACAATATTCTGTTCATTTAATTTCAAGCCCCTCTGAACCTGCATATCACTTTGAATCTCTTTCAGCACTTAGCAAATTCTGCCTTTTATTATAGTTACTTCTGCACTGGTCTTATGCCCAAGCACTAGATTAAATATCTTAAGAGGCCAGGGACGTGACCTTACCATCTTTGTATTCCTATATATGGGCACATATGTCTTGCATATGGGTATGTGCTCACTGAACATTTAATGAGAGGTTCTCAGATGTGACTTTCCAGACAGTTTTATCTAGTAACAGTTTTCACCTACATTACAAAAGCTACTTTAAAAGAAATTTACTTATTTCGATGGTTGTCTTTCTCTTAAAAAAATACAGACTGTTAGTTAAAAATGGTAACTGCGGGGTCTTAGGAATATACCATATAGCATACAAAATTTTATGCCCTGGGCCTTGCTAAGTGTATCTTGCACTCAGTACATATTTAATAAATGTTTACTGGATAAATATAAAAAGTGAGGTACTTTTTTCCCAAATTTTGGGACAATAATAGGGACAGCAATAATAGTGCTGAAGTAGCCAATAATTTAGCCTGGCCATACCTGTAACCACAGTAAAATTTTTTCTCAAGCACTTCCAGACGAGGACTTGCTTACCTGGGATAATTTTAAGTGAGCTGCACGCATCTAAGAAAAATAGGTTAGCTACAAAAAGAAGTGAGATTTTTACTGTACCTCATCTAAAATTCCAAAGAAATTATAGGGTCTTTTCGGCCCTGGATATAAGGTGGCATCCACAGAGACGAAAGAATAGTTGCCAAAGGGAGTACTGTGGACATGATGGAAAGAGCCGTCCCTACGTACGGCAGAATATTTCCTAAAAAATACAATACAGAAAAGTTTTAGTGCAATCATAAAAAGGCAGAATAAGTTTAATATCACATTATATTCTGCCTCCTTTGAAAAGGAAATTTCCTGACATGAGGGAGAAACAGACTGAACTAGATCCACAATGGATAAACTGTGAAAGAAAGAAATGTAAAAAAATTTTCTCCCACTGTCTCCAAGAACCAAAACATAGCCGCCAAGGAAGGCAGAGAAGTAGGGGGGCGAGTTTAAGCAGTCCACCAAACATTTAAAAGGAGACCATCAGAATCCAGTGAAGTGGTACCTACCAATCATTAAAAAATGCAGTGAGGTCCTACTAAATACCTAGTAGAATTCTTAGTGCAGTGAGATACAAAGTGTTTGCAACAGGACTACAGACACAATAAAACCTTGCAAAGAAGTAGCCAAACCAGGAGAAAAACGATAGTCTAGGTATGGGTCGTAAATCTTTTCCAGTTCCTGAAAGTACACTGATGACGTGTACAGGGTCCACATCCAGTAATGGACGTGCTCACCGCCGTCAGTGTCAACACCGTTCCAATGTCCACAGAGCAGGAGAGCGAAGAGCAGAGACAGGATGGGTAGGCACTCAAGTATTTGTTGAATAAATGTGAAGGAAAGTACAGATTACTCTGGCATATACCTATATTATTCAAATGTCAGAACATTATAAGAAAATATCTAAGTGTCTTATATGACTTTTTACCTAAAAGCGTATATGAAAACATACAAATAAACTTCTGAAACTTAATGTGCTAACAGGGACCTATACTTAAGTCACAACAGCCATCAAATATATCATGAAATAAATAAATTATCATAGGTATTACAATTAATAGTCAATTCTATTGCCTTTCTTCTTGGTATTTATTAAATATCTATTTCAGGATTTTCTCCTCATTAAAAATTTTATTTATAGTTTCCTGCTTAATTTGTTTTCAGAGTTTTTCTTCAGGATTTTATAATCTCATATGTTGTTTCTATTCCTACATTTTTGACACTTTAAAATCCAACTATCTAAAAATAAATCCAACTATTTAAAGGCAGAAGTTAAAATATATGATAGTTAATGACATGTTTTGAATTCTGGATTTTGGCATTGTCTGGGGCATTTGTCAGCTCAAGATTTACCTGTAAGATAGTTTTCCCTTCTGGTCGATATTTCTATAATATCTGTATCTCTAGCAAAAGCCACTTGCTAAACTCAGATAGGTCAGGCAGTTAGCAACAAAAATATAAAGGCAAGAAACTTCAAGGTGACTAATAACTTTACCTTCCCAATAACCAGTCAGATCCTAATCTTGTTAATTCTTCTTTGAAAATGTTTCTTAACCCCATTTCCATAGTCACAATAAAAAATACAAACAGTTCATAGGAAGTGAAAGATTTTCATCTCTGTCCTTTTCTTTCCTCACATTAACAAAAGAGGAATACCTCCTCTTCCAAGTTACGGCGACTCCAATTATATTTTAACCAATTTTTTCAAAATTTGTATTTATTTATTTTTAGGGGAAGGGAGGGAGAAAGAGAGGGAGAGAAACACCAATGTGCAAGAGATATATTAGAGATATATCGATTGGTTGCCTCTCACATGGCCCTCACTGGGGACCTGGCCCACAACCCAGGCATGTGCCCTGACAGGGAATCGAACTGGCGACCTTTTGGTTCACAGGCCACACTCAATCCACTGAGCCACACCAGGCAAGGCAGAAAATTTTAATATTTGCATGACATACTGGAATGAAAGGACAAAGCAGACAGGAAAGACTGATTGGGGTTTTCAGCCACCCCAAAGGCTGAGAGAATCAGTTATCTCAGCATTCCTAAAAACTACAGTACTCTAGTTGACAAGCTCTAAGCTATATGACGCCTGCTATGCATCAATGGCCAAAAAAAAAAAAGTCTCTGTGGAATATTAAAAAGAACCAAGGGAAAAAAAAAACAATTAAAGGAAAGAAAAAGTCCCAAACCAAAAACAAAGAACTGAACCGGTCACACACACTGAAAAAAAAAGCCCGCTTTTCTAAATTACCAGAGTTTCTGTAAATAGGAAATTTTATCTGTTAAAAAATGTTTTTACCCATTCATTGACTGTACCCTTCTTGTAACACATCATGTTCTGTCTTCTGTTCATTACAGTACCTGTAATAATTCTCGACACTCTCCAGACTTGGAAGGTTGAATGTATCTAATTAAAAAGAAAAGAGCAAACATCATCTATATTAAAAAGAGAAATGCAAACATGTTAAAGACTAAAGAAAAAAAATTCTTTCAGTAATATTTTAAACGGTAGAATTCAATGAATTAGATTGATAATTTTTTAAATTTGAAAATAGAATTCAGATTATCTGGAAACTTATTTAAGCTATCTAGTATACTGAAGAATAAGAAATACTTTGAATTATGTACTATTTAAAATATACATTGAGAATCCAAGATGGCAGAGGAATAAGTGGAAGTTACACTAACCTTCTCCCTGGACCAATCTGGAATTACAACTAAATTGTAGAGAAATCATCCTGAACAATCAACTGAACACTGGCTGGAGAGAAGCCTTATAACCACAGACAGACAGAAGAAATCACTTCACCACAACAAGACTGATAGGGAGTGCAGAGGAGGCCCAAGAGGGCTGGCTGGCCTCCCATGGGCAGCAGCTGCAGTGCCAGAGGGATATTTCAGCAGTCGGGGGGTTACCCCTAAGAAGTGTGGGGTCTAAATTCCAAGGTGGGCTCCCTAGACTACAGTACCAGAGCCAGAAAGGAACCCAGATAACATCCAGCTGTGAAAATAAGCAGGGTTTCTGTCTGCAGAGAGAGATGGCTAGAGACTCAGAGAGCTTCTTAAGGGGCCAATGCACAAAATTTCATTTGCAGCCACTTACCCTAGGCTCCAGCAAAAGGAGGGAAGAGTGGACTAGAGATGCTGGAGGAGAGTCTGGGGTTGGTAGCTCTAGGGAAAGAACTGAAGGAACAGCTACCAGGATCCTTGTGCTAAATCATGCCCCATACTGCAGAAGCCATCTTTCTCAGGCAGAGCACTCTTCTCACAGTGGCATTAACTGAGGGGAAGCAATAGCCCCACCTGCAGGAATTACTCTGCCCCACCCTGTGCAGCTTAAGCCAGGCTACTGATTATAGCTTCAGGCTATATCACTGATTACTTCAACAACTAAGGTGGATCTTTGGGTGCTCCATGAGACTTCAGCTGACCCTCCCAAGGGCCCAGTGCTGACAACAGCCAGCCTGGGTGTACAGCTTCGTTCTTTCTGCGCATAAACAGGTCCAGCAGAGGGAGCTAAAAGTGGTGGATCACTGATAACAGGTTGACCAGGGCCAGTCACAAGCAGTGTCTGACAAAGGCCTGTACCAAAGTCTTTGCAAATCTACCTAATACATAGAAACAATACAAAGAAGCAGCCAAAAAGGGAAACAAAGAAACAGACCCCAAATGAAAGAACAAGAGAATTCTCTAGAAAGAGCTAGATGAAATGGAGGCAAGCAATTTATCAGATAGAGTTTAGAGTAATGATTATAACGATACTCAACAGCATGAAAAAAGCCATAGAAACCATAAAAAAGGACCAGTCAGAAATAAAGAATGTAATATCTGAAATAAATAATACACTGGAAGGAATAAACAGTAGGTTAGATGAAGCAGAAGATCGAATCAGTGATTTGGAAGACAAGACAGAAAAAAACACCCAGGCACAGCAGCAAAAAGAAAAAAGAATTTAAAAAAAATGAGAAGGGCTTAAGAAACATTTTGTGCAACATAAAGTGTAACAACATCGGCATCATGGGAATACCAGAAGGAGAAGAGAGCAAGCAAGTAACCAAAAACCTATTTGAAGAATTAATGACTGACAACTTCCCTAATTTGGTAAAGGAAAAAGACGCACAAGTCCAGGAAGCTCAGAAAGTCCCAAACAAGTTGGACCCAGAGAGGCTTACACTGAGAGACATCATAAGTCAAATGACAATGATTAAAGACATGGAAAGAATCCTAAAAGCGGCAAGAAAAAAGCAGGTAGTTACATACAAAACAGTAATAATTAGTCTGTCATCTGATTTCTCAACAGAAACATTTTGGTCCAGAAGGGAGTGGCATGAAATGTTCAAGGTGATGAAAAAGGCAGGACCTACAACCAAGGCTACTTTACCCAGCAAGACTGGACACAATTTTCACTATCATTTAAAACTGAAGGAGAAATAAGGAGCTTCCCAGACAAAAAAAGCTAAAGGAGTTTAACCCCAAAGCAGTATTGCAACAAATGTTAAAGGGCTTGCTTTAAGAAGATAAAAGAAAAAACAGAGGAAAATAGTCTACTAATAAAATGGCACTAAATGCATATCTATCAATAATCACCTTCAATATAAATGGCTTAAATGCCCCAACCAAAAGACATAGGTAGCTGAGTGGATAAAAAAAAACCATATATATGCTGTCTCCAAGAAACACATATCAGATCAAAAGATACACACAGATTGAAAGTAAAGGGATGTGAAAAGATATTTCATGCAAATGGAAAGGGGAAAAAAAAGCTCAGGTAGCAATACTTATATCCCACAAAACAGACTTTAAAACCAAGACTATAGTAAGAGACAAAGAAGGACATGACATAATGATAAAGGGAACAATCCAACAAAAGGATATAACCCTAGATACCTTGACACACCCAACATAGGAGCACCTAAGTATGAGAAGTAAATCTTGATGGACGTAAAAGGAGCTATCAACAGAAAAACAGTCATAGGCAGGGGTTTTAGCACCCTATTGACTTCAATGGATAGATCTTCCAGACAAAAAATCAACAAGGAGACAGCAGCCTTAAATGACACACTAGATCAAAAGGATTTAATTGATATCTTCAGAGCATTTCACCCCAAAGCAGAAGAATATACATACTTTTCAAATGCACATGAAACTTTTCTAGGATAGACCACATGTTAGGGCACAAAACAAGTCTCAATAAATTATAGAAGACTGAAATCGTATCAAGCATCTTCTCTGACCACAATGCAATCTAACCAGAAATGAATCACAAGAACCCTGAAAAACACGTGAAGACATGGAAGCTAAATAACATGTTACTAAGCAATGAACAGGTCAACAAAGAGATCAAGGAAAAAATCAAAAGATACCTTGAAAGAAGTGAAAATGAGGCCACAACAATCCAAAATCTGTGGGACACTGAGAAAGCAATCCTAAGAGGGTAATTCATAGCAATACAGGCCTATCTCAAAAACAAACAAACAAGCAAACAGGAAAGGCTCAAATAAACTATCTAAATTTACACCTAAAGGAACTTGAAAAAGAACAACAAACAAAGCCCAAAGTGAGTAGAAGGAAGGAAATAATAAAGATCAGAGTAGAAATAAATGAAAGAATCTTAAAAAAATATGATACAAAAGATCAATGAATACCAGAGCTGGTTCTTGAAAAAAATTAAAAAGACTGACAAACCCTGAACCAGACTCATCAAAAAATAAAGAGAGAGGACCCAAATAAATAAAATCAGAAATGAAAGAGGAGAAATAACAACTAATACCAAAGAAATACAAAGGTTGTAACTGGATAACCTGGATGAAATGGGTAAATTCCTGAACATATAGCCCTCCAAAACTAAATCAGGAAGACTCAGAGAATCTAAACAGACAGATTGCACCTAGTGAAATTGAAGCAATAATCAAAAAACTCCCAAGAAACAAAAGCCCTGGACCAGATGGCTTCACAGTTGAATTTTACCACACACTCCAAGAAGAACTAATACCTCTCTTTCTCAAACTATTTCATGAAATTCAAGAGTTGGGAAGGCTCCCAAACTCATTTTATGAGGCCAGCATGATCCTAACTCTAAAGCCAGATAAAGACACTACAAAAAAGAAAATTGTAGGCCAATATCCCTGATCAACATATGCTAAAATCCTCAACAAAATATTAGCAAACCTAATACAGCAATGCATCAGAAAGATCATACACCATGATCAAGTGGAATTTATTCCAGGAGTGCAAGGTTGGTACGACACTCACAAATCAATAAATGTAATTTACCACATAAACAAAATGAAGGATAAAAACCACATGATCAGCCTGGCTGGTGTAGCTCGGTGGATTGAGCACGGGCTGGGAACCAAGCGGTCCTGGTTCGATTCCCAGTTGGGGCACATGCCTGGGTTGCGGGCTGGGTCCCCAGTGAGGGCCATGTGAGAGGCAACCACACATTGCTGTTTCTCTCCCTTTCTTTCTCCCTCCCTTCTCCTCTGTCTAAAAATAAATAAATAAAATATTAAAAAAAAAAAAAAATCACATGATCAGCCCTGGCTGGAGTAGCTCAGTGGATTGAGCGCGGGCTGGGAACCAAAGGGTCCCGGTTCGATTCCCAGTCAGGGCACATGCCTGGGTTGCGGGCCAGGTCCCCAGTGAGGGCCATGTGAGAGGCCACCATACATTGCTGTTTCTCCCTCTCTTTCTCCCTCCCTTCTCCTCTCTCTAAAAATAAATAAATAAAATCTTTAAAAACAAACAAACAAAAAACAACCACATGATCATATCAATAGATGCAGAAAAAGCATTTGATAAAATCCAGCACCCATTTATGATAAAAACTCTTAAAAAAGTGGGAGTAGAGGGAACATACCTAGATATAATAAAGGCTATATATGACAAACCCATCATATTCAACTGGCAAAAACTACAAGCATTCCCCTTAAGACGGGAATAAGACAGGGATATCCACTTTCACCTCTCTTATTCAACAAAATATTGGAAGTCCTAGCCACAGCAATCAGACAAGAAGAAGAAATAAAAGGCATACAAATTGGAAAGGAAGAAGTAATATCATCATTATTTGCAGATGACATGATACTGTATATAAAGAACCCCAGGCCCTGGCTGGCGTAGCTCAGTGGATTGAGCATGAGCTGCAAACCAAAGGGTCGCCAGTTCGATTCCCAGTCAGGGCACATGCCTGGGTTGCAGGCCAGGTCGCCAGTGGAGCCACGTGAGAGGCAACCACACATTGATGTTTCTTTCCCTCTTTCTCCCTCCCTTCCCCTCTCTAAAAATCAATAAATAAAATAATTTAAAAAATAACCCCAAAGATTTCACCAAGAAATTATTAGTACTGATAAATGAATTCAGCAAAGTAGCAGGATACAAAATTAATATCCAGAAATCAGTTGCATTTATATATGCTGATAATGAACTAACAAGAAAGGAAATTAATAAAACTATTCCATTCAGAATTGCTACAAAAAGAATAAAATACCTAGGAATAAACCTAACCATCAATGTAAAAGACCTGTACTCAAAAAATTATAAAACACTGAAGAAAGAAATAGAAGAAGATACAAAAGAGTGGAAGCACATACTGTGTTCATGGATAGGAAGAATTAACATCATTAAAATGTCCACACTACTCCAAGCAATACAGATTCAATGCAATTCATATCAAGATTCCAATGACATATTTCACAGAATCAGAACACATATTTCAAAAATTTATATGGAACCACAAAAGGTCTTGCATAGCAACAATGAACCTGAGAAAGAACAAAGTTGGAGGAATCACACTAGTTAATATCAAACTATACTATAAAGCCATTGTAATCAAAACAGCATGGTACTGGCATAAAAACGGACACATAGATCAATGGAAGAGAATAGAGATCCCAAAAATAAACCCACACATTTATAGTCAATTAATATTTGACAGAGGAAGCAAGCACACACAATGGGCTAAAGATAGTTTATTGAATAAATGGTATTGGGAATGTGCAGAAAAATTAAACGACCATCTTCATACACCACACACAAGAATAAATTCAAAATGGATCAAAGACTTAAATGTTAGACCCAAAACCATAAAAATCCTAGAAGAAAATATAGGCAACAAAATCTGAGACATTGCTCATAGCAGTATTTTATAAGATATATCTCCTCAAGCAAGGGAAACAAAAGAAAAAAATAAATAAATGAGACTACATCAAACTAAAAAGTTTTTGCACAGCAAAGGAAATCATCAACAAAATAAAAAGTCAACCCACAGAATGGGAGAACATATTTGCCAATACATCTGATAAGGGGTTAATATCCAAAATTTATAAAGAATTTAAAAAACTCAACGCCAAAAACACAAACAACCCAATTAAAAAATGGGCAAAGGACCTGAATAGACACTTCTCTAAAGAGGACATACAGATGGTCAATAGACATATGAAAAGATGCTCGATGTTACTAATCATCGAGGATCTTGCAAATTAAAAGCACGACGAGATATCTCCTTACATCAGTCAGAATGGCTATCATCGATACATCAACAAACAACAAGTGCCGGTGATGATGTAAAAAAAGGGGAACCATTTTGCACTGTTGGTGGGAATGCAGATTGGTGCAACCACTATAAAAAGCAGTATGGAGACACCTCAAAAATTAAAATTGTTTCTGCCTTTTGACCTAGCTATCCCACTTCAGGGAATGTATCTGAAGGAACCCAAAACACTAATTCAAAAGAACATAAGCACTCCTGTGTTCATTGCAGTGTTATTTACAATCACCAAGATATGGAAGCAGCCCAAGTGTCCATCAGTAGGTGAGTGGCTAAAATAACTATGGGACATTTACGCAATGGCATATTACTCGGCCATAAAAAAGAAGAAAATGTGCCGTGGCTGGTGTGGCTCAGAAGGTTGAGCACCAGCCTGCGAACCAAAGGGTCACCAGTTCAATTCCCAGTCAGGGCACATACCTGGGTTGCAGGCCAGGTCCTCAGTATGGGGCGTGCGAGAGGCAACTACACACAAATGTTTCTCTCCCTCTCTTTCTGCCTCCCTTCCCCTCTCTCTACAAATAAATACAATTTAAAAAGACAATTTTACCTTTTGCAACAGTATGGATGAACCTAAAGAACATTATGCTAAGTGAAATAAGCCAGTCAGAGAAAGAAAAATACATGATTTCACTTATATGTGGAATCTAATGAACAAACTGAACTAATAACCAAAACAGAGACAAACTCATAGATAGAGATCAGGCTGACAGCTAGATTTAGGGGCAGGGGTTGGGGGAGGTTAGCCAGTGGAGAGACTGAGCAAAAAGGAAAAAAGACTCATGGACATGGACAACAGTGTGGTGACTGCTAGGGGAAGGTGGTATAAAGGGGTTAAATAGTAATGGAAAAAATATAATACAGATTAAATAAAAAATATATATAAAATATATATGTGTATATATATTAAAAATATATATATATGTATACACACATACACACAACCACATACATCATTTGGAAGTTATAATATTGGAAGGTTGTTGCTGCTTTTTTAATCATGTGACTCTGGGAGCCAGCAAGGACTGGATTCACGCCAGATGTATGGATCCAGGCCAAGTGCCTCTAAATGGATTGTGAAAGGAGAGTAAGAAGCTAGGAAAATTCCTGGGCGAGTGGAATGGGGAAACTGAGACAAGAACATTAAACAAGACCAAACAGTTTGAGCAATTTATAGCCAGCTGGTGAATGGCCAAGACCTTATCTCCCCTAACCAAGGACACTGGAGAGTTAAGTGGTTTATACCTCTCCTCCCTAACCAGAGAATACAGAGCTTCGCTGGCCATAAACCACAGGTGTCCTGGGAAGACAGGAATTCTAATACAAGCAGAAAGATAACACGGGAACAAAGGAGCCAGCTTGGGAAGAAGCTTCGCCAACTCCCCTTTCAGCTCCTTCTCCCCTTACTTGCAAGAGAAACAAAATGTCTGCACTCCCACTAGGGATTTCTCCCTCCCAAATTCCCACGTTTACCCTATATAAACTTGCTTCTGAAAGGTCGAAGTAATGTGGATGTTAGGGTTTTTACTGGCCATCTACTCCGACTACTGGCCTCTGACATTAATAAAAGCACAATTATAATCCAACCCCTATCTCTGCTGCTTGCCTGAGAGGTGACAGACAACACGAGCCTGACTCGGTTGCCCTCCAGTTTCAATATGACTTTGATAACAGGACCAAAGTCCCTCTCTTCTTAGATCTTAAAGAAGATTCAGTAAGGAAACAATTATATAATGGTAAAGGTTAATGTTCAGGACATCATAGAATACTTATCTGAAATATAGTCATTTCACAGAGCTTGACTGACTGGTTGCAATGGCTAAAATTGTTTGACTTCCAGGAATCCACTACATTTCTAATAACCTTAGAAATGAAAATGTAAGTCCAATTAATGCCCAAAGAAATATTACTGTGTATGTAATCCTCTTGCTGAGTAAGAGAAAAACTGTTATAAATTTTCGTAACAATTAGTTTCTGCTCCTATCTTAGCACAACATGCAAGTATACATGCCTATTCCATAAGCACTTATGCCTATGCAACTCCAACAGATTATCATGAGTTCCAAAGGACTATCCAAATCATTTAAACACGAGAGTCTGTTTGATATATCTTACTTGAAATAAGTCAGCACTCTGACTTGGAAAACTTTTTGGACAATATACACATTTGTTATTTATTGCAAAAGATTTTGACATGTACCACTAATTAGGATCAGGAAAAAAAAAAAGAGAGAAATGTAAATATAGCAGAGAAAGTTGTAAGCCAGATGATCTATTTTCAATTTATAATTCCTACTTGCTTTGTAGGAGGGCATTTTTTGATCAAACCAACATCTGTGTATTTTACCAGATAGACTTATCTGTTTAAAAAGGTAAGTTTTTAAAAATATATAATTAGGTATTTACCAGAAATGGATAATCAAATGAACCAGACAAACGAAGTAACTAACCAATGAGAAAGTCAATCACACAAACCACCTATGATAAGAATACTTTGGAGTCCGTTTCCTAACACAACAACGATAATCTAAAAAACAGGAAGTGATTAGCCATTTTCTCTCCCCATGCAAGTAGGGATTTATTTGCAATTTTAATTTTTAAATTTACATACAGTAAAATTCATTCTTTGTGATATACAGTTCTATGGGTTCTGAGAAATGTGGTCATGTATGTACCACTACAATCAACAGACAGAACAGTCCCACGACCCCCCAAATTCTCACGATGCCTCTTCATAATCAGTCTCTCTCCCCACCTCCAACCTCTGGCAACCGTGATCTGTTATCTGTCTATAATTCTGTCTTTTATTGAATGTCATATAACTGGAATCATACAGTATGTAGCCTGATGGGTTTGGCTTCTTTCATCTAGAAAAACGTGTATTTTTTAAAATATTCACCTGCACGGATTTTGATAGAAGCTTTTCTTCTATGTAAGAAGAAAGGATTATATCAACTTCCCCCTCAAAGACCAACAGTGACATCTTAAGTTTTAAAATCACATACTATAGTCGTATTTCAGAGTTGTAACCTTCAGTGTCTCTAAACCCATGTTATAATGTCCCACTTTATAATTCTACAATGTAAATTGGAGAATTTAGACTCCTGGAAGAAATAAAAATATAGTCTTAATTACATGTGGGTTTTGACTCTTACCATGATTTCCTTTGATATCAAGCCACTGGGTTTTTTCCATGACCCTTGTCTTCTTCAGGACACTGTGGTAAGTCTGCCATTCTACCTCATGCTGCTTGGATCCCCACAGGTGCTTTGTTTTGGCATCTGTCAGATCTCCTGTAAATTTACATGAGAATTGAATCACAGTGCAAAATAAACCCAAGGAACTTCAATTTATTTTAATGCACGCTGCAGGAACAGATACTTAAAGCACTCAACATGTGTAAGTATAGCCACTTATGAGTCTCTTTATGTCCAAAACAAGCCATCTAAATTTTCTCAGCAGGGGCTTTATTTGTTCCTGATAGGGTAGCAAGTGCCTATTAAACCTCCTATGATTTTAGAAATGGGTTGTGAAAAATACATCTTTAAAGAGAACATAGGACTCTAATGAAAACTGTAAGTCCAACAGTCTGGGCAGGTGCCTAATATCTATGGCAACCATTAATCTGACCAAGTATTATTTTTATAGCAAGAAGCAATCTGGAAGGTGTAGCTTGGACAACAAAATCCCAAAATTTCTAGAAAACTAGACAGACACTTGAAATTGAAGTTTGCCATAAAATGAGGACTGCTACTCCATCAGTAGAGGTGTTCCAGTAAGGTTGGTGGGATGAATCCCTTAGTAGACAAGGTAGATACCCCTTTAACTTCTCCAACAGTTCAGGAGAAAACAGTTAGGGGTTTGAACACCCTAGGAAACCCAAGTCATAGACGTACCAAAGGATGAGGAAAAAGTGTCCTGAGTCATGTAAGGCTCAAACAACTAACCATATGAACATAGAAAAAAATTTTTAAATAAAAGGTAACTTTTGATTTGTGGTTAAAGGGCTTTCCCTAATTCTCTCTCAAATTCAGGATTGCAACAACAAAAACACATACAAATACAACAGAGCTGAAAATGAGAACACTGAGTTCTGCTTCTCCTGCTTTATCAAAACCTTGCCATGACAAATCCTTTGGCTTGGATCTTGACTCAGTTATCCATAGGCAAATGTAATTATAATGTGTTATCTCCTCTACAGGAGGAGGGCTCACCTGGGGCTGTGGCTATAATGTTCCCAATGTCCCCAAAGTAAAAAGCTGCAGCCCTGACTAGCATTCTTTCGTACCTTCCTGACCACAGAACAACAGGACAGCACAGCAATCCTCCCTACCTGTTGCTAGGACGAGAGCTGGTTGAATGATGTCAACAGTTTCAGAACAAAACTTCTCTAAGTCTACAGCTCTGCCTGGATCCTGAAACCTGCTCAGGTGAATGTCGGATATCTGCCGAAAGCAGGTATTAAACAGAGATGTCTGAGTCAGGAAGAGGCAGCATGGATAAAGCGACCCAGGGGCTACCTTGGGGTGGGGGTTAGGAAAAGTCAAAGATGCAGTGCATCAAAGAATCCCCCAGGCAAGGACCGAAACCCACCCTCACCCCCACCCCCATCCCGGAGTTTGGGGTTCAAGCAGGCACTGGTCGTGCCCCGCGCAAACTGCCCGTGTCTCACCAAGTCGTGCCAGCTCTGCACCCAACCCCGCCAGGCTTCCCCTGCGTCACCTGCAGACCCCAGAAGATATTGGTGGCTCCAGAGCCCGGCGCAGGGTGCGGCCTTCGGGGGACGCGGGGCTGGGGCAGCTGCGAGGTCTGGCCCGCCAGGCCGTAGTGCTCCAGGAGCACAGCTGTGAGCGCCGCGGCCGCCAGGCCCGCGACCACTCGGAAGACCAGCACTGCGGCCATACCGCACCAGGGGGCGGACCTCGTTCGTCCCGGGCGGGGCCGCGCCGCGCGCGCAGCAGCTGCTCCGGCCGCACTTCCGGCCGCGGTCGCGGCGCCGGCGGCGTCGCAATGCGCCGTAGCTACTGGCACCTGCGCCTTCCCCGGCACCTGCCCTTCGCGGCCGCCCGCCGCTCTGGGTTCGGTTTGGTAATGTGATGAGGGTGAAGAAAAACTAACGGGATCCCCGACGCCAATCACGGCCGCCGAGGGACGGCAAGGAAAAAGCAGGTTCCGGGAGGCGGAGTCTAGAATTCTGACCTCTGTAAGTCGGCTTCCTTACCCGTAAAACGGAGTTAATAATACCTCCCGGGCGTACCGGGCTTGTTGTGAGAATCAAAGTAGGCAAGAGGACGCCTTTTAAACTGCAATACAAATGTCACAGCTGGCTTTCTCTGGCCCCCCCTCTGATTATTAATAACTTGCTTCCATAGGTTGTGGGGGGTTTTGTAGGTGTAATATGGTTTTGAGAAAGTTTTTTTTTTCCCCTAAACCCGATTACACTTGGTTACATAATATTCCAATGCATTATACACCATTCATTTAATACGTTTTAAATGCTTCCGATGGGCCAGGGACAGAAGAAGAATTAGATTCAGACTGAGGAAAGGAGTGAAGAAATAAAACGAAGTCACTTTTGTGAAGATGATAATTATAAAAACCAAGTAGGCTAAGGCAGAGGAAACAATTCTCTTCTTGCTTTAACTAACCTGGACACTAAAACTTTTGAATTTTTCAGTTGTGCAGCAGTGCCTGGAGGTACCTAAATGTTACAAATAACCCCCTGAAGGTCTTAAGAATGTTCAAGTGCTGGGGATGTATATAACTCTTACAAGTAACCCCTTAGAATCCTTAAAAAAGAATGTTTCATTATCCAGACCACTGGATATCTGGGATGATTACCATCTTGAACCAATATATGGACTAAGAATGCAGGACTCACTTTTCTCAGACTTGTACTTTTTACTGTGAAGAATCACCTTTTCTTTCTCCATCAGAGCACTGTGCGTATTGCCTAGCTGTGTTGTGGATTTACAAACTCTAAATCCCTTGAATAAAACTTGGTCACTTTCAATTTCAGCAAAGCCTCCTAATTCATTTACTCTTATTCAACAGGGCCCTGTCATTAATTTATCTAACCATTCCCTTACGGTTGAACTTTTAGATTGTTTATTATGTTTTAAATGTTCTGAATAAACATTTATATACAAAGTGCACCCTTTTTAAACCCCTCTTTGAGTTATTTTCTTGGAGCTATACCAATTTCAATTCATTAAATACTTTCTGGGTAACTTTGGAAGCAAAACATTGATCTAAGCAAAACACACGAAGAAACGTAATGATAAATAGCTAAAGAGCCATGGATCATTATCTTAGAAGTTTATTTAGGAGAAGGAAATACACCAATAAGTTTACTATAAGACAGAGTTTATATGGGGTTGTCTCATTGTCCACAAGAGACAACCACATCATATAAAAGGCTAGAGGAAGGTTAGAAGTGGGAGAGATCAGAGATCACATCTTTGGAGAGAATCAGGAAAAGTTTAATTCATAAAAGTTTAAAAGTATAATATGCCGTGGTGGCATATAAAGAATGGATAGTATTTTTGAGTGACAGAGTTTGGGGGTGGGGTGGGAAGAAACATTTTCCACCATGACCTAACAACATGAGCGAGGGCATTAAGGTGAGAAAATGCAGGGCATGAGGAGGAGACAGTAAGTACTTCATTTGGCTGGACCTGGGTCATGCCTAGGGGAATCGTGATTAGACCAGATGCTTGGTTTGAGCCACATGGAAGGCCTCTGTAAATGCGGAGAGTGAAGATAGATCTGGCAACAGTATAGGAAACCGACTGGACAGAGGAGAGTTGTAACAGAGAATGTTTTTAGAAGGATAGTGGAACAATCCAGTCCTATGGTCAGAATGTGTCTCCACAAAATTCATATGTTGAAATCCTAATTCCTAATGCGGCGGTATTTAGAGGTAGGGCTTTTGAACCAGCCCTCATGAATGGGATGAGTGCCCTTATAAAAGAGACCCTAGAGAGATCCCTGCCCCTTCCACCTTTTGAGGACACTGACGAATCAGCAGTCTGTAACCTGGAAGAGGGCTTTGACCATGCTGCACCCTAATCTTGGACTTCCAGCTTCCAGAACTGTGAGAAACAAATTTCTGTTCTTCACAAGCCACCCAGCCTGTCACACTTTGTTTTAGTGGCCTGATGGCCTAAGCTATCCAGGTAGTGAGAGGAAAATGGGAGGGAAATGGAGGAAGAAGGAAGATGGGAGAATGTGACACTAAGATTAAAAGAGAAAAATCAGATGTAAAATTGTAAAGCCAGAAACTACAGAATTTGACACCTGATTGGATAGTTGAAGGAAGGAAAAAAAATTGTTAAATGTTAGCATCAAAATTCAGAACCCAAGTGACGAAAAAACTAGGGGCTGTGTTATATGTGTGGAGAGCACTGTCCATATCCATACAGTCTTTGGTTTAGTCTAACACTGCACCACGAGAAAACATCAGGATGGATATTTTTAAACCAGATTTGGAAGATATAGTTGAGATGGTCTTGTTTAAAACGCAGGCAATGTGGCATATTATAAAATACATTTGGAGAGGCCTTTGAGGAACCTCAAAGATAGGAGAATTATTTCCTGGAAATGGAGTGCCACAAGAAGCTGTGTGATAGGTGATAGGAACAGATACGCTGTTAAGACATTCTGGACAGAAAAACATGGTTTTTGTTGTGGTTTTTTTTTTTTAGATTTTATTTATTTATAGACAGAGGGGAAGAAGGCAAGAAAGAGAGGGAGAGAAACACATGTACCCCCTACTGGGGACCTGGCCTTCAACCCAGGCATGTGCCCTTACTGGGAATTAAACCAGTGGCCCTTTCTTCTCAGGCTGGAGCTCAATCCACGGAACCACACCAGCCAGGGCTAGAAAAACATGGTTTAAAGTCACACAGGCCAGCCCGGCTGGTGTAGCTCAGTGGATTGAGCGCGGGCTGGGAACCAGAGGGTCCCGGTTCGACTCCCAGTTGGGGCACATGCCTGGGTTGCGGGCCAAGTTCCCAGTGAGGGCCATGTGAGAGGCAACCATACATTGCTCTTTCTCCCTCCCTTCTCCTCTCTCTGAAAATAAATAAATAAAATCTTTAAAAATAAATAAATAAATAAAGTCACACAGTTCAGCAGTCTGAACTGAAGACCTGAATTGTAACCAAGCTTGTAACCAAGCTGCCTCACTCACAGTGCTCAAAGTGAGAAGAAACAGGAATATATTTATTTAAGGGATGGTTAATGATTCTCAGGAAAATACTTTTAACCAGCTAATAGATTTCTTGTTATGTCGCAAAGAGAGAAAGCAGCAATTCACCATGAAAGCAAAACTTCCTAGAAATAAAGTAAAATTTATTACTTGGACATTTCACAAATAAGTACACTGTCATAAATAATCATAAATAGAACTATGTCACTCTCATAAACATAAAATGTAGAAATTATCTTCAGATCACTATTTCCTATACTAGCCTTATCCTAGGTACCTCATATAAGTGGAAACATACAATAATTGTCCTTTTGTACCTGGCTTACTTCACTTAACATAAGGTTTCCCCAAACACTAATCCAAAAAAACATAAGCACCCCTATGTTCATTGCAGCATTATTTATAATCGCCAAGATATGAAAGCAGCCCAAGTGTTCATCAGTACATAGTTGTCCCAAACAACTATGGGACATTTACACAATGGTATACTACTCAGCCATTAAAAAAAGAAGAAAATTTTACCCTCTATGACAGCATGGATAGACCTGGAGAACATTATGATAAGTGAAATATGCCAGTTAGAGAAAGACATACCATATGATTTCATTCATATGTGGAATCTGATGAACAAACTGAACAACAAGCAAAATAGAGACAGATTCATAGTAGAGAGCAGGATGACAGTTGGGGGTGGGGAGGTTAGAGGGTGAAGGGATCGAGCAAAAAGGAAAAAGGGCTCATAGAGATGGACAAGAGTGTGGTGATTGCTGGGGGAGGAGGGTATAAAGGGGTTAAATGGTACTGGAAAAATACAATAAAAAAATGTTTCCAAGGTTCATCCATGTTGTAGCATGTGTCAGAATTTCCATCCTTTTTAAGGCTGAATAATAGTTCATCATATAAATGTGCCACTTTTTTTATTCATTCATCTCTTGATTGCCATGTGGGTTATTTCCATCTTTGGGCTATTGTGAATAATGCTGCTGTGGACATCAGTATGTATCAGGCATTTTTTTCATAGCTTTTCAAGGAACATTCCTTTTACTCTTCAGGAAAACAGAAATTTGAGGAGAATTTCATGTAGGTAGTTAAGACTCTGCACTGTACAGGACAACTGAACACCTGCCTAAGTAAGAAATCACTGATCACTGAAAGGAAATTCTGACACCTCTCACAATGTGGATGAACCTTGAAGACATTGTATCAGTAAAATAAGCCAGGCACAAAAAGACAAATACTGTATGATTTCACTTATACTAGGTACTGAGAGTAGTCAAATTCACAGAAACAGAAAAAGGAATGGTGGTTGCCAGGGGCTGGGAGGAGGGTGAAATGAGGAGTTAGTATTTGATAGGTATAGATTTTTAGTTTTGCGAGACGAAAAACGTCTAGAGATGGACCACCCTCTGCATATCCTGGTTTTGTCCCTATTGACCTGCTTCTCATCTTGATATGGAGCCTCTTCCTTCCGTTACAATCGGCCCCGACATGGAGTTGCCATGCCCACAGACTCCCTGAGAAGACAGATGGCCCTAGACCCTTTCCTCAGCTCAGAAACCAGCGCTCTTGGGGCAGGTCCTTGTGAGTGGCAGGAGTAGAAGCTGAGAAGGAATTAGTCAGAAGGTGAAGATAGTGTTACTAGTCTGTATTTTCTTTCTTTGTTGTCTGCTTCTTTTTTAAATTTTATATTTTCTTCAGTAAGCACAAAGCTCAGATTTATATTGCTTTGTTTTCTAAACTACTCGTAAAATTAGGAATGTCTCCCTATCTGAGGAGTCTGGATTAACTTTTTCACCAAGCACCCCAAAACAAATATTCATCAATCAAACCAACAGACATTCTCCATACTGTGTATACCTTTCCAAGTCTGCAGAGGGGACACAGGACTTGTTTCTGGGTTCCATTTTTATCCCTGTATTCCAACACCACAACATTCAAGTTGCTGCCATTTTAAAGTCATATCCAAGGACTTCCCAATATCTACATATCCAACAGGCCAAAGATTAAGGGGAAAAAGTTCCTAATGTTGAAAAGGTAGGAAATATTTCTTGATAAGGAACATGCCAGGCCCAACTAAGACAGTCCAGGAACTCTAGTAATGAAGACAAAAAAAAAAAAAAAAAAAGGCTATGAATTATCACACATGCAAAATGAAAGAATACCAGGAAGCTAGATAATTACTAGAATTGTAAAAATAATATAACAGCTTTTACAAATGGAAAGCTTCAGTTCAACCTAGATGTTTTTATACAAGTTTTGTCTGCACGGTTTTATTTTTCTCAACTTTCTGAAATAATTTTTTAAACAAAAATATATTTTTTCTACAAAAAATATATTTTTTCTCATGATCTAGGACAAATTCATCTTACCATCCAAGAATTTGGGATTTGGCTATGATTCTCTTTGGCGGACGTTTTAAGTCCTGACAGTCTACACTGTGGAGCCAGGAGATGCCCCTTCTTAAACAGGGGAAAACATCGGGGCCTGGACAGCTTAACTTGTCCACGGTGATACCGGGAGTTCGAGCCAAAGGAGGGACACTAACCAGTGTTCATCAACTTGTTCTTGCTCTGCCTCCTGTGTGATAGCCTTGGCCCAAAAGCCCCCGGGCTTCAGTGATATTCTGGAAGCTGGGCGGGGTGCCTGATAGTGGAACCCGCCTCTCCTCGGCTGGCCACGCCCCTCTCAAAGGCCCGCTCAGTTGGTGTTGGGAGTCTTGGCCTCCACCGGTAAAGTTTTGTCCGTCTGTCGTATCCGTGATGTGATGATACCTCCTGAGCGTTGATGTCAGATTGTGAGGAGCCGGTGCTGGTGAGCTGGTGCTGGGGCAATGGGGTCCCAAGCTGGTGCCTGGGGTGGAAGTGGTCCCGGCTGGCCTGCAGAGAGATGGAGTTCTGAATTAAATGACCTCAAGCCAAATATTGGGACACCGAGGACTGTTGGGATTGAACATTAATGCTTAGTGAAGGAGATGGGATATGAGTAGGGTGGACAGGGCAGAGCCAGGACTAACAGTGGAAGACCAAGGACCTGACTGGGATTCAGTAGAGATGGAATATCTTCATATTGTCTCTATTCAGGTATGAATCAGGAGCTCTGGATAAATAATAGCCCCACCCAGCTGACTCTGGAGGTCTGTGGAGACTTGAGCTTTCCTGTCAAGAATACTGTTAATGGGACTAAAGCATCCCGTGTGAAGGGAATAGGAAGAAAAATTTCACCTACCCTCTTCAGTAAATGGGAAACTATGCATTTAATTGACAAAAGACAGATTGACGAAGAGAAAAGGAATATAAGTTTATCAATATTTTTTACATGCACAGGAGTTCACAATAAAGAAGTAACTAAAAGGAGCAATTAGACTGAAGAAATTGTAATTTCATGTAACCTTAACAAAGGGTTTCGGTTTAAAGGGAGCTCAGCAGTGGGTTTGTTCACACAGGCTCATTTCGGTGCTGGCTCTCTGTCTCCCAGCACAAGGGTCGCTCTCTGCATTCTGGTGCAGGAGAAGGAGGAAGGAAATTTATGCCACCTTCACGAAGAGAAATTTATGGCCTGCTTGAAGGCAGATAAGGACAGAGAACTCTTCTTGTACCTGTTGATTACTGCCTTCAGTTCGAAATAATCTTTATGCCACGGTGGCATATTTCTGGGGTGGCATATCCTGATCACCGTCATAGCTATATTTTCCAATAATAACTTTTATTTTACTCAAAATTAAATATGTACTCAGTTTAAGGAAGCAATATTTTAAAATAGTTGCCATTAAAAATGTTTAATACCCAGAAAATGTTGGGTTCCAGGTACACCCCATTGCTACCTTTCAGAGGAGCCTTTTAATTCTAGAGCTCACTCCTTTGTTATTAACCTCCATGTTTCTCTTGACGTGCCGGTGGTGATAGCTCGGAGCTTTCAGGGCTAAGTGATATCCTCCGACTCCCAGTAAGGTCCTAGCTCGCTTTCACAACTACCACAAGAAATGCCCTCAAAGACTTACCTTCATTCGTGCTAAAGGCCCCATCCTCCCACAATGATTGTATCGCAGTTGTGGTTAGAGCACTATCCAGAGCTGACCTCGGTGTGACTATGCCATCTATTCGGAGCAGAGTTGGACTGTATTCCAGAATGGAGCAGACAGACTTTTTCTGCAAAGGGCCAGACAGTATGCCTTTCAGTCTCTGTAGGCCACCTGGTCTCTGCAGCAAGCACACAGCTAAAGGCTACAGACAAGCGACAGTTATTCTAAAACAAAATGTATTTATGAACATTGAAATCTGAATTTCAAATAACTTGCCCATTTCATAAAATATTGTTATTTATTTTTATTTTTCCAACTAGTTATAACCATTCTTAGATTAGGTGGTACAAAAATAAGTGTTGGACCAACCATAGTTTGCTGACCTCTAGTGTAAGCTTTTAGCAAATTATTGCCTCAAATCTCTTTATCTTATCAAATTACTGTGAACCACCGTGAACAAAAAGGTATGTTTTATTATATGGAGGTAAAAATATTCTACAATAAATTATTTCAAACTGCAAAACACAAATCCCATATCTGAAATGCAGTATTTTGGGACCTAATTAGTATTCACACACTATTAGATCCAATAAGGAAAAACCTACAGTGAACATAGAAGATGAAAAATAGTTAACAGCTTATTCTTTATTTATTTATTTATTTTTAAAGATTTATTTATTTTTAGAGAGAGGGGAAGGGAAGGAGACAGAGAGGGAGAGGAACAGCAATGTATGGTTGCCTCTCACATGGCCCTCACTGGGGACCTGGCCTGCAACCCAGGCATGTGCCCTGACTGGGATTCGAACCGGGACCCTTTGGTTCCCAGCCCGTGCTCAATCCACTGAGCTATACCAGCCAGGGCTTATTCTTTTTTTTTTTTTTAAAGATTTTATTTATTTATTTTTAGAGAGAGGGGGAGGGAGAGAGACAGAGGGAGAGAAACAGCAATGTATGGTTGTCTCACATGGCCCTCACTGGGGACCTGGCCCGCAACCCAGGCATGTACCCCCACTGGGAATCCAACCAGGACCCTCTGATTCCCAGCCCGCGCTCAATCCACTGAGTTACACCAGCCAGGGCTCTTTTTTTTTTTTTTTTTAATCCTTGCCTGAACACATTTTTTCATTGCATTTAGAGAGGAAGAGACAGAGAGAAACATCAATGTGAGGGAGAAACGTCTATTGGTTGATTCCCACACACGCCAGGATCGGGGTTTGTATGTACCCAGATCAGAGATCAAACCCACAACATAGGCACGTGCCCTGACTGGGAATGGGACCTGCAACCTTTCAGTTACGGGACCCTGTTCCAACCAACTGAGCCACACTGGCCAGGGCAACAATTTACTCTTAATAGTTACTGTCAGGGTGGTCGGTGACACAGGCTGTGAAAGAATTCACAAAGAGAAGAAAGTGTAGAGAATAAAGTTTTTATTCACTCTCCAAGAAGGAAGAGGGGCATGATGTGGAGAGATACACCAGCTTTGCTGGGTGGGGGCTTTGAGCTTTTATTGGATCATAATTGGACTTAAAAAGTGTGGAGGTTTGCTATTGTGTGCCCCCTGGGCTGTTGGGGCGTTGTAACACTGAGGCTGCAGTTTATTCCAGTGTTATCTTCCGCCTGTGGCTGTAGGGAGTGGTTAGCTCTGTTCTTGCATTCCAGTAATTTCCAGTCCTGGGGACTGAAGCTCGGAAGAGTAACATGGCAGTCGTGTTTAGCCAGGACATAGGGCAGCTACAAAAATGGTGCCACCATAGCAAATGGGGCTGACTTTATCCTTTCAGTTACTGAAAATGTTGGCAGAGGCAACCAATACAAAAACAAACAAAATACCACACACACAAAACAACTCTGATTTATGTTAATAAGGCATGGGATAAGACCATTATAATTTAAGACTAATTATCTTAATTTCAAAGCATTTTGTACCCTTAAAAAAAGATTTTCATATATATTGGTTTCTTAGGAAACTGGATGCCTAGAAAAAGGCTGTGTAAGTTAATGACATGGTATAAAATAATTATTATAATATCGTTGCCTTTACGATTACTATAGGTTTGGGTGCATAGTAGTTCCTGGGATTGTTAAACTATGCCACTTAACTTGTTTCAGTTCTGCTACCTTTTTAATAATGTGACAAAAAGTGTATGTATATGTGTATTTATAACATGAACAAGACCTTTGAGTAAATTTTCCTAATTGCATCTTATCTTTTAAGTCTGAAAATAAGTAAGGAATGTTACATTCCTTTTCTTTCTAGCTCGGCATGTTAAGAGCTTATCTTTGTGATTTTTATTACTTTCCCTTTATCCTCTTCTTCCCTTCACTCTCATCTGCTCATTTCCCCTGTCCTTACTTTGTCTCTAGACTGGAAGGGCATTAGACTCTTCTATAAACCAACTCCACTTGTTCACTGAGGCTACAAATCTTTGTTTTCCTCATGCCTTATCTCCACTTCTTTCAATCAGTTCTTCCTTTATTCTCTGTTCCTCTCCCAAAGTAACTATTGTGTTTTCACTTTTTCCATTCTTGTAACCTCTTTGACCCACTGCTATCTTACCTCTGAAATGGGGACTAGAAATGGGGTCTCTGCTTCACAAGATTCTTTCAAGGAGTAAAAGAGATAAAAACTTCACAGGTTAATGGATTTTCTCAGGGCTCACGTGTAAGCCCTTTCAATCTCCATCAGTTCACCTTTCTCATTCCCTGCATCTCTGCCCTCCTCTTCCTGAACTTCCCTCTGTTCTGAGATCACCAGTTCCCGCTTGTAGAGCTTAGTATAAAAGCTTAGAATTATTGATCTCCTTGGAACATGTTAACATAGAATACCTCATGTATAATTCAAATACATTACAATTCCTCTGGCCTTCCCCAAGGTCTTTGGGGAAGAAGCTTACTATATCCAATATAGTAAAACGTTTTTATTTTAAAGTAAAATAAATGTGACAGAGTAGTCATCTTAGCGGCCTCTTGGATCAATGAAGCACACCTAGCAAGAGCTAGGTAGCAAACTATACAAAACAGTTGTAATGGGTGAGGCTTTGCACAGAGCAGTCCGAATCGGTGTGGAGATATATTCATCTTCCCTTCCCATCACTGTGAAACAAGGACGAGAAAAGCCCCATTTGGGCTCTAGACAACCAGGCAGCAGTTTTACTATTCCCACCACTACTACCTCTGTTACCTAATAGTTGTTGAATAAAGGAGTACTAGTTAACTTAATCAATAAATCAAATATGGTAACAGCGCCATATGGCAATTGATAACTGACAAAGAACTTTCCCATAATTTTCTTGTTTAATTCTTGCAACCACCTAATCAGGCAAATTTTTTCATCACAGTTATAGATGAGAAAATTAAGGCTCAGAGACTATGTAGATTTGCCTAATACTTTGCAGGTAAGAAGTGGTGAAATTAGGATTCAAATCCCAGGCATTTTGGGTTCCACAGTCTTTCCCCTATATCATGCAGCCTCCCAAGAGTGTAGGCTAAACTAAAGAAGATAAGATTTGCCGTTGGACTTTTTTAGCTGCCTTTTTTGTCCTTTCTTTCTAACCATTCCTATGGTGGCAACTACGATGTGCCGTCGATTCCCCTTTGGGGATGAAGGACTCACCTCCCTCACTGTTGGGAATGCTGCCCCCTGCGCAGCCTCAGCAGGAAGTGCCTCTTCTGAAGAGGGCTGCCTTGCTCAAGGTGATGGATGCCTCTTGCCAGTGCTGCCCGCATCTAATGACTTATCAGTGTGAGTGTATAAAGGTCTGCCCACCCTGGTCCCAACTCTGAGGAGCTAGTCCAGTTTAGAAATCCGCACTTGGTTGAGGCCTTCATTCCGATTGCATTGCAGCTCAGCTTCTCCTCAGCTCAATCATGTTTCCTTGTCTTTCTTTCCCTTCTGTAGGTATTGATCTCAAGGACTCCCCCTAACAAACCTGTATGCTAAACTCTGCTTCAGAGTCAGCTTCTTTTGAAACTCATCCTCTAATACCCTGTACAATCCCAGCATCTGTTAAACCTGGTAAGTTATCCTCCCCAAACACAACTTGTATTTTAATAAGGTCTCAAGGTGAAAACTCTAAGATACCTAGGAAGGGCTCTCTAACAATGAAATAAATGTAAGTGCTAGTTTCTAATGTGGCTTTGGAAATTATTTAGAGACCAATGCACATTTTGTGAGTTGATTTTTTAAGACTATTTTAAGAACCATTTACAAATTTCAATTACAATAATTTGTATCTGTGTAGTATTTTAGTCTTTTGTGAGTTTTTCCCAGAAATATTGAACATCCGTGGTCTAGTAGGCAGCCACCGTGCTCTGAGTACAAAGCTGTGACAGGATTCCTGCTCTCATGAAGCTCACAGTCTAGCAAGTTCAACAGGCACCTACATAATTAAACGTGCAATTGAAAGCACAGAGGGAGAAATTCTGCCTATTGGGAAATGAGAGAATCTGAAAACTTCTCAGAGGGAGTCATGTATAAACTGATCTCTACACAACAAGCAGAGCCCTGGCAGGGTGGCTCAGTTGGTTGGAGCATGGCCCTGTGCACCAAAGGGTCATGGGTTCAGTTCCTCCTTGAGGTGCCTACAAAAGGCAGCTATTTAATGTTTCTCTCTCCCTCCCTTTTCCTCTCTCCACCTTCCTCTCTCTCTCTCTCTCAAACCAATAAACATTTTCTTGGGTGAGGATTTAAAATTTTTTTAAAATAAAGAATAAGCAGAAAACACCTTATAGAAAGAGGTGTGGTGGTGGGGGAAGGGACAGTTTGTCAGCCAAGGGACTGACAAACCTATGTAAAAGCACAGAAGTATGAGACTGTATGGTGTAAGTGAGAGATACAGTGTGGATACTTTAAGGTGAGTGGATATTAGTTGTGGATAATACTTCAAATAGTAAATGGCACCTGCAAAGTGACCTTGTAGCATATTTGCTCACAAAGGTTACTGTGAACTGATGCTAATTAAAAACAGAAGTATGTCTTGCATAAGAATCAAACAAATTCATAACTCTCTTCTAAACTAGGCTTAGCCACACCTTGCTCTAAATCAGAAAAGAGCAATAATTCATAAATTTATATCTATTTTATTTGGGTCATGACCCATAAAATGTCTAGTATAAAGGTACTGGGATGTTAAAGGTATGCCAGATACCTGAGGAATTTTTTTACAACATACACAATAGTAAAAAAGACAAAAATTTTTTATAGTTGGTAGGAGAGTGAAGTGGTTAAGTGCACAAATTTGGAAGCCAGACAGACCTAGGTTTTGAACCTAGGTTTTGTCACTTAGTAACTGCAGTTCTTTGAACAAGCATCCTCACTTGTTCAAGCTATACTTTCCTTATCTGTGCAATGATGATAATAGAAACTACATCACAGGATTGTTTTGAGTGTTATACTTTAAAATGCATTTAAAATCCTTAACACAGTTGACATTTCTACGTATACATGTTGATTCTTGCACTCAAGGAACTAAGATAAGCCATGACAAACTGCAATATAAGGCAGTATTATGTTATATGAGGTCTGTCCAGAAGGTATCCAGCCATATAATTATGAAAAATTTATTGAAGAAGATATGAGATAAAAGAAACATTGTACAGCCCTGGCTGGTGTAGCTCAGTGGATTGAGTGTGGGCCTGTGAACCAAAGGGTCGCTGGTTCGATTCCCAGTTAGGGCACATGCGTGGGTTGCAGGCTAGGTCGCCAGTAAGAAGTGTGTGAGTGGCAACCACACAATGATGTTTCTCTCCCTCTCTTTCTCCTTCCTTTCCCCTCTTTCTAAAAATAAATGAATAAAAAAAAAAAGAAACATTGTACATAGCACAATGACACCTCAGTCCCCTTCAAAGTAGGTACCTTGGAACCTCACACAGTTCTCCCAGTAGCTATCAGCTATCCTGTCATATATTCCTGAATCTCATCAACGTTCTAAAATCTTCCCTTCTAAAGGTGATTTTAGTTTTGGGAAAAGCCAGAAGTCACAGGGCACCAAACCTGGGCTGAAGGGGGCTGAGTCACCTGGGTGATTTGATGTTTCACCAAAAAACTCTGGATAAGACATGATGCATGAGTGAGCACATTGCGTGATGAAGCTGCCAATTACCAGTTGTCCATAGTTGAGGCCTTCTAAATCATTGGGATAGTTTTGGTTAAGGAATGTTCAAGCTTAACACAAAATCTGATGCAGATTTATTGCTCTACTTGCTCAATCATTTTGAATGCAATGGCCACACAGTGCACATGCTCACTCAACTGCGTCTACCACCCCCACTGACTAGTACAGTGAAGTTGTCATTGTTCATGCGTGCGCATTCCAGTCCACTCTCCTTGGCTGCCACGTTACATGGATGTTGTGCAAACTGTTCTCCTTATATTAACAATAGTTGGACTTTTTTCTGGACAGATCTCGTAAGTGATAACTTAATAGTGCCTCAACTAGGAATCTTTCGGCTTCAAAAAATAAAAACTGCCTCTAGCTATCTTAAGAAAAAAGGATATCTATTGAAAGGATATCAGGGACTCATATATTCTACAGGAGGTTGGGGACAGGCTTAGAAACCAAAGGAACTGCAGATAACCAAGAAGCTGGAGGCAAATTGTTTTTTTTTTTTTTTTTTTTAACAAAGAATAGGTTGAATGGACAATGCTGCCTGAGAATACCAAGCAGGAATGAAATCTAACCATGTGTTTGGGACACTGTCTCTGGAAAAAAGACTTCCCCAACAGAAAGACCTCCTTCCTTCCCCACTTAATTAAGAAACTGCCACTGGATTCAGGACAGACAGAAAAAAACAAAATTGTTCATCCTGAATATTAGCAGGCATTGTATTGAACAACACCAGGCATTTAGGGCTTTAGGTGTTATCTCATTAATCTTCACAACCATTCTATGAGGAAAATAGTCTTTTTGCCACGTCTATTTTCTAGATGAGGAAATCAAATCTCAGTGAAGTTAATTCACGTAAGGTCACACAACCAGCAAGTGGTAAAAAAATAAATTCAAATCCTGAAAGTTTAATTCCAGAGGGTAGGTATACAGCTAATATTTCCTCTAAGAGAAGGAAAAGATCGTATCACATCTGGCTAGATAAGAAATTAATAAGAAGGTTTTTTGTGCTGGATAGATTGGGGGTATCTATGTATCTACCTTGGGGTGGGTATTTATCTTTAAAAATATGGGTAGATTAAAAAATGTTTTACACAAGAATAAATACTTATTTTAAGAAAAACTAGGCCCTGGATGGGTAGCTCAGTTGATTAGCTCATTTGGTTAGCGCATCATCCCGATACACCAAAATTGTGTGTTTGGTCCCCGGTCAGGGCACATGCAAGAGGCAATAAATGAATGCATAAGTAAATGGAACAACAAACTGATGTCTCCCTCTTTCTCTCTCAAATAAATAAATAAATAAATAAATAAATAGAAACTAGAAAATACAGTTAAGTAGAAAGTAGAAAACAATTTCCATGATTTTACAACCTCAAGGATAATTACGAGTAATATTTTGGTAATTAATATTCTTGGACTAGTCTTTGGAATTTTATCCTTTGGTCTATCATGTGTTGCAGACATTTCTTCCCAGTTTCAGTTTACTTTTTAACTTTGTGTAGTTTGTTTTTAAATAACTAGGCGCGTTTTCGTCTTTCAGAAATAGAACCATACTGTTTTAGTAATTTGCTTTTTCTACCCAACAATATATAGTGAGAATCTTCCCAAGTCAGTAAGAATGCCTTTGTAACAGTGGCTTTCAAACTGTATGGTCTCAGGATCCTTTTATACTCTTAAAAATTATTGGGGACCTCAAAGATCTTCTATTTATGATGCCCGGCTGGTGTAGCTCAGTGGATTGAGCGCGGCTGTGAACCAGAGGGTCCCGGTTCGATTCCCAGTCAGGGCACATGCCTAGGTTGCGGGCCAGGTCCCCAATGAGGGCCATGTGAGAGGCAACCATAAACTGCTCTTTCTCCCTCCCTTCTCCTCTCTCTGAAAATAAATTAATAAAATCTTAAAAAAAAATCTTCTGTTTATGTAGGTTATATCCATTGATAGTTACTGTATTAGACATTAAAGCTGAGAAAAAAATCTTAAATCTATCAGTTTGTTTAAAATAATAATCAACTCAATGGATGTTAACATAATGTTGAAATAAAAATAACTAGTTTCTGAGAGAAAAAAATTATTGAAGTGTGGCAATGTTTTACATTTTTGCAAATCTCTTTAATGTCTGGCTTAATAGAAGACATTTGGGCTCTCATATCTGCTTCTGCATTCAGTCTGCTGTGTTACATTGTCTCAGTGGAAGCATATGAAGAAAATCTGGCCTCACACAGAAACATAATTTTCAGCTAACCATGGCTATTCTTCTTTGAAACTACATCCAAACTGGGCAAACAGTAAAATCTTATAGATTAAGTCAATGTGGAAGCTGAAGCCATACAATGAACTTTTTGTACTCCGTAACTCCATAAATTCTACTGGTCTGTTTAGCAATGTGAATGGGTCTTTTCCGCATGCTTGATTTTGTAACATCTTGCATTTGTCATTTGGAAAATACTAGCTTATTGAGTTATATAGCTTTTCCAAGTGTCAATATATTTCATTATACAATATCCAAAAAATCACATGTCAATATCACAATCAATTTCATTGGGTCTTTGTCAAATTCACAATGGCAGATACAAGTTCTCCACAAAATGTTCACTTGAAAGCTCAAATTCTACCACAGACAACAAAAACTATTGTTTTTCTTTAAGAGAAAAGCTTACTGTTTATAGTTAAGAAAATGCCTGCCAAACCTGTCTAAATACCTTTGGGTATCTGTTAGTTGTTCTTTTTTTTTTTTAATTTTATTTATTTAATTTTCAGAGAGAGGAGAAGGGAGGGAGAAAGAACAATGTATGGTTGCCTCTCACATGGCCCTCACTGGGGACCTGGCCCGCAACCCAGGCATGTGCCCCGACCGGGAATCGAACTGGGACCCTCTGGTTCCCAGCCCGTGCTCAATCCACTGAGCCACACCAGCCGGGCTGTTAGTTGTTCTTTTAAGTAAAAATGGTCTTCCATGAGAAAAGTGGCTGGTTCTGCTAGCAACTCAATCACAGACGTACTTCTCCTCAAGTCAAACATCACACACAGCAGAGAAGCTTTATGTGTGCTTCCCATTTCATCACACAGAATATTTAAAAGACTTACGGGTTGAGATTTAATAAGATTCATAATTTCTACTGCTTCATCAAGGGCATTTTTAAGGGAAACTGGTTACCTTCCCCACCCCATCCCACTCCACCCCCACCCTACCCCACCGGCTTTTTAACTTCATGAGCATGGTGGTGAAGAAACTACCACTAGTTTTACTTTGGTGACTAGTTGGGTTGATGCCACTGCCTTGATTTTATGCTAAGAGGCCCAGCAGTTTCACCCACCATGACTTCTGTACGATTAAGTATAAATATCAACTTTTTTTTAAAGGCACATAATTACTTTGTATTACTATAAAAGTTTTTTACGTCACAAACTTCCTGAGTCTTAGGAACTCACAGAGGGTCTGTGAATCAGTTATACCACATTTTTAATGGCTGCAGAGTATTACACTGTATGAGTGACCATACTTTATTTGGCCAGTGTCCTTTGTTGTTGAACATTTCTAATTTTTCTAATTTCTAACGTTTCTAATTTTTCTCCCTTACCACGATATAGTTAAAACTTCACTTGCATCCTAAAGTATTTCTCCAGGATACATTCTTAAGAATGGAATTGCTAGGCCAAAGAAGATGCATTTTTTAAAAAAATACTTGTGAATGTTTGCTACATTGCCTTTTTGTAGGCTTACCAATTTACACTTGCATTTTACATAACAATAAGTATCCCTTTGGCTTACCAAGGACAGGGACAGAACTAAGGGGGAGGGTGGAAGCAGGGGAGGGAGGTGGGTTTGGAGGGGGTGGAGGGAGGGGAGGGGAGAGGATCCAGAGGACTGTAATTGAATAACAATAAAGTAATTACATTTTTTTAAAAAATCAAACGTCAAAAAAAAAAAGACTTACCCAAATTTAAACATCAAAAAAAAAGACTTACCCAAATTTGCAGGCAATAAACAATACTCAATTTTTGTTTGATTTGCATATTTGCTAATTAAAAGCTAGTTAAGTTCCTTTTCATGTATTTATAAAAATTGATGAGTTTCATATTTATGTATTTTGTCCATTTTTCTATGGGAATAGTCTTCTTTGGGATTTTATCGATTGGGCTCTCATGCATGTTGCAGACATTTCCCAATTTTTGTTTAATTTCACCTTTGTGTAGTTTTTCAGTCTTAATGAAATTATATTATTAGTCCTTTAATATGATCGGTTTTGCCTCTCAAAACCTAAAAAGCCATCTCCATCCTAATATCTTACAAATATTTACTTTTTTAAAACTGTTAACCTTTAAATTCATTAAAATTATTTTAATATACGATTTGAAGATCTGACTTAATCTTTCCCAATTAACTTATTATTTCCTAAGTGTTAGGAACTTTTTAAAAATTATTTTTCCTTTTGTTAAAAAATACATTGTAAATGATGTTTTGTAACAATTTAAAAAGATACAGATGAAGATACAGTTGCTCTTGACCACCTTACTCTTCTCCCTGTTCTCTTCCCTTTCAAACTGTTTCCTTCACGTTTGAATATACGTAAGCCTAAATATATAGTTTGCGGAAACTTGGTTATCTTACCCAACCCCTCACTTAATTTATCTGTATCTTTCCACATAGGTCTATCTTGCTCTTTTAAAAAGCTGCATGGTGCTTCATGAGGATTATCGTGTCTGTCTCCCCTCTACCGATGAATGACTAGGTCTCCAATTTTTCGTTATTTCTCCACTACTACCCCCCCCCCCAAAAAAAAAGCTGGGGTCCGAGCTTCACTGTGCGCGTGTAGGGACCACAGGCTACAATCCTAAGGAGGTAGTAGCTTTGAGTGATTCTTCATTCTATGGGCTCTGGGGAGCCATTGCAGGTACGTTGAAAGACAGAATACATCCAGACCTACAACCCGCCGGAAGGGGTTCCCACTTGGTGCCCCGGCAGATTTTCTCCTTTCATAATGGACTCGGAGTTTGTTTTCCACCTCGTAGATGCAACAGTTTCTAGCACCGAAACCAGGGATACGGCCGTCAGGCACCGAGCACTACCACTAAGAAATTAGGGAAGGAAAACCTTCGAGCCCTACCGCCTAAGACGCTAGCTTCCGGGAAGGGAACCGGAAGCCGCTGTTCGACTCTGCGTCAAATGCGAATTCAGGGGCCGTCGTAAAAGTGTCGTCCCTTGTCTCTCGGACTGGCCACAGGTTTCCGCTCGTCTCCGGCCGGGGGTCTGCCACTGCGAGCGTCAGTTTCCCTCAAGATGGCGGACGAGGAGGCCGAGGCAGCGGAGAGGATGGAAGTCAGCCCGGACTTGCTCCACACCCCGCAGCAGCTGGCATCTGTAAGTCCTGGTGGGCAAGTTCCTTTTGTACCCTCCTGTCCCTCCCTGCCGCGCTCAAGAGGACGTGGGGCTTCTATGGCGGCGCTGGGGAGGGAGAGTCGTATGGATTGGTCTGGAAGGAAGCCACCAAATAAAAAGTTAGTCATCACCCACATTCCTGCTGGCCAAGTGTGCGGAATATAATGACTTTGTCGTTTATTAGTGGTGACGAGCTCAGGCATGTCTCTGTCCTGAAGTAGAAAGGACTGATGGTGTTGGGAGATGGTCTGGTGTGGGGGCTGAGGCGGGCTTGGAGGAAGAGCCATTTTCCCATAGAGGCAGCGTTAAGCCCTCTTGACGGCAGGGATCCTGGATGAAGCGCCCGGTGCTGTGGAGCGAAGCTGGCTGGATGGGGTCTGATAGTGTCAGGGTATGGTGCCACTGTCAACTCATGTCAAGGTATGGGGTATACAGCAGTTGCAGCCCTTCATTCCAATATCTTGAGAACCCCAGACCTAATCCTCGCTGGAGGAACCTGTCTTCTGTCACTGCTGTTTAAGGTGGGAGAGAGACTTCCAGACACCTCAAGTCAGAGCAATGTCATTAATTAATATCGGAATTATATGTTGAAAGAAGAAGGCAGAGATAGTGAGCAAATTTGAGTCAGTCGTCTGGCTACAGAAAGAAAGCTGACTGAGGAGGATGAGGTAGGAGGCGACACTAGGTGCTGTTCTGGATGCAGGGAGATAAATAGGAAATATTCAAATATTAATCACTGCATGGTGTTGAGTTTTATCAGTTTGTCTTGTGGGATGTACTCCTCTTTCTGACGTTTCTTTGGTTTGTAGTTTTAGTGAAAGCACTCTAGCAGTATTTTAACATTGCAGACACTTGAGCATTGTTTTATGAGAGAACAGGGTGAGCTCTAGAAATGAGAGTCCACCCCAGGGACTGCTGAGTCTGGCTGGGAGATAGAAACCAGGTAAGAAGGGAGTTGGAATAAGGCTTTGGCCACCAGCTACGGCAGTGCTTGCAGCTGTCCTCTACCCCAGATAGGACTTAACCCTCACTTCACTGCTGGTCTTGAAGGAAGAAACATGTATATGAGATGAGAAGAAATTAGAAGACAGGAAAAGTTTAGAAGCAATGGAAACATCTGGATTTAGTGGTAGCACATGCTACCATTACACCTTAGAAGTACTTAGAAGTAGTGGAGAAATTGTGTGCTCTGGGTAAAAGTGTCACTGTAATTTTGTATAGCTAAAGATGACTAGCATTTATTTAAAGCTTTGATGTATTTATTCCTTCCAGGTGGTACAGTAAAGCCTCATCAATCTGGACTTATTTGGGATTGATAATAATGGTACAGGAATTGAACTAGAATTATGTTGCAAACTCTACTTTAAGAAAGGTTAGATTTCACTGGGCAAGGCTTTGGGTTTTCAAAGTAGTAGATAGATGCCAAGAGAAGTATAATAGCTTCAGGGAACTCACAGTCCAGTGACACAGATAAGACACGTGTTCAAATAGTTTTAATACAAGGTGGGTGGTGTTGGTGGATGAAGACCTGTGACTGTTATGCCTCATGATCGCTTTTTGGTTTGGATTTCTCTCTCTACTTGAGGACCCCAGAGAGCATCCTACTTTCCTTTTCTTTTTAAACTTACCATCTTCAATTTTATCCTGACAATGGAATAAGGTTCCGGCTTTCCAGATTACTTCTTTGCTATTAAGCAAAACAAGTCAGAGATTTTTTGACATTTGAATGATTGTATTTTAAATCACCATTGGGAGGTAAGAAAAACTAAAATAATAAATATGGGACAGTTACAGAGGTTTAAGAACTCTTACCAACTCCATTACAGAGTGTTACCCATGATTATAGTTTCTGTTACCCTTAAATCAAACTTCCTTCTTAGTCCCTAGGTCATTTTTCTGTCATATTGCTATAAACAAGTATGAAGGCTCTCAAATTTGTACCATCACCTGACATGCTTAGAGTGGAATAATAGGTATGAATTATTGGACATTTATAAAAGCCATTTCTTTAGAATGATTAGGGGAATTGATTCTGTAGGTCTGAGGTGGGGTCCAAGAATTTGCATTTTTCACAAGCATGCCCTGCTGATTCTGAAGTCTTGGTTTGTGGGCCACACTTTGAGTAAGAGTTAGACATTTGGAAGTTCTCAGTACAGAGTTGACAGTTGACATTGTATGGATAGATCAGAACTTTAAGGAGGAAAGGGTGCATATGTGTATGTGGTTTGTCTAGAAAGTATCCAGTCATATAATAATAAAAAATGCAAGGTACAGGAAACATTATACATAGGACAGTGACGCCTCAGTCCCCTTCAAAGTAGGAGCCTTGGGACCTCACACAGTTCTCCCAGTCACCATCAGCTGCCGCTTCATATTTTCCTGAATCTCATCAGCAGTCTGAAATCTCTTCCCTTTCAGAGGTGATTTTAGTTTTTGGAAAAGCCAGAATTTGTAGGGTGCCAAATCTGGGCTGTAGAGGGGCTGAGTCACCTGGGTGATTTGATGTTTCACCAAAAACTTTGCACGAGACGTGATGCATGAGCGGGCACCTTATTATGATGAAGCTGCCAATCCCAGTTGCTCATAGCTGCAGTCTTCTGAATCATCTGAATAGTTTCTGTGAAGGAATGTTCAAGTTTAATGCAAAATTTGATGCAGATTAGTTACTGTACTTGCTTAGTCATTTTGAATGGGACTGCCACACAGTACACATGCTCACTCAATGGCATCTACCACCCCCACTGACTATTACAGTGAAGTCGTCACTGTTCACACATCCACATTCTGGCTGCCAGGTCACACCAATGTTGTGTAAACCGTTTTCATTGTATTAACAATGATTGGACTTTTTCCGGAGAGATCTGGTATATCTATGAAAGAGACAGACACACGTGGAAAGAAAGAGAGAGGAGGAGGGGATAGGAATGATTGAATTTCAGGAGCAGAAGACGGAGGAAAAACCAGGGAAGGACTTAGGAAGAGAGTAGCCAAGCAGGTATGTATGAGGGGAAAGTGGTATAGTATATAGGGTGTAGTTTCTAGGAGAGGATGGTTTATTGGGTCTAGAAAGAGGAGGACTGAGAAAAATTGGGAATTCAGAGAGTATATGGGATGGTCTGGCAGAACTTTTGCCTTTTGTTTGACTGGATTTTCTTTCTTATGTCTTTCTCAGAAGATTTTTCCTGGTATAATATTAAGCTCTCTTGGTTTTGTTTTTTTTTCTGTCTAAACTTTCTGCCTATGTGATTTCATTCAGTTCTGTGGCTTTAAATACCATCTATATGCGTTCAGTTCCCAAATTTAGGTCATCTCACTTCTGAGCTCCAAAATCAAAAATCCAACTGCCTACTTCACGTATCCACTTGGATGTCTGTCTGATAAGTGTTTCACATGGGGGAGCAATTAGGAAGCTACTGCAGTAATTTACCCAAGCCGTAGTTGGTGGTGGCTGGTACTAGAGAGATCACTGGAACTGAAGAGAAGAGGATGGATTTGAGAGAGATTTTGGAAGTATGGTAGAAACAAAAAGATTTGCTTGTGGATTAGGTATGAGGGAAAAGGGAAGAGACAGATGACATCTGGATCCCCAGGTTTTGGCTTAAACATTTGTGGCTGTGGTTGTGTCATATACTGAGAGGAAGGACCAGATTTTGGGAGGGGGAAAAAGGAAAGCAGATCAAGAGTTTTGTTATTCCTTAATTGAAGAACAATAAAGTAATTTAAAAATTAAAAAAAAAGCCCTGGCTGGTGTAGCTCAGTGGATTGAGCCTGGGCTGGGAACCAGAGGGTCCCGGTTCGATTCCCAGTCAGGGCGCATGCCTGGGTTGCGGGCCAGGTCCCCAGTGGGGGCCACGTGACAAGCAACCACACATTGATGTTTCTCTCCCTCCCTTTCTCCCTCCCTTCCCCTCTCTCTAAAATAAATAAATAAAATCTTTAAAAAAAGAAAAAAGAAAAAGAAAGTTTTGTTATTCCTGTCTCAGTAGATGTCATTTCCATAATAGCTCTTGAACACAAACAACTCTCTGTCTTCATTCCACCTCTCTAGTCCTAGTCACCATCTGTTGCCTAGGAAACTGCAGTGGCCTCTTAACCTGTCTCTTTGCTTCCATTTTTGCCTTCTTCCAGTCCATTCTCCTCATAGCAACCAGAGTAAATCTTTTTAAAGACTAAATCATATTCATGACAATTTCCTGCCTATATTCTTCAGTGGTTTCTCATTGCACTTGGAATAAAATGTGAACTCTGTACAAGTCATTCAAGATTCTGCCTGGTCTGGCCTCTACATGTCCCCTAACTTCTTGTTACTTTCTCCTCATTCAGTTTTAGCCATCATGTCCTGTTAGTTTCTAAAACAGGCCCTTGCTGTATCCAGCTTCAGGGCCTGTGCCTTTGCCTGCTGTTTTTTTCCTCCCTAGAGTGTTTTTCTTCTGCTTTTTCTTGATACTTAGCCTGTCTAAAAGATGTGTATGTCTTATTCTTTGTCACTCTGTTTTTTCTGCCACTGCGCTTATTGCACTCTGTAATTACTGTATTGTCTTTACTTACTTAAATGTCTGTCTGTCCTACCAGAATGTAACCTCCCTAAAGGCAAGGATCATGTCTTACTTGTTCACTGATATATCGTAGTATGTGTTTGATATAGAGGACATTTACATACTTTTAATGAATAAATGGGGATCAACATTAATGATTTATTTTAGCAAGATTGTTAGTGATTGGGAGAGGGAGCTTATGGGTGAAGGAGGGAGGGAGGGAGAGAGGAAGGAGGAAGTGAGGGGGCGTATTAGGGTAATGGGTAGCCTTGAGTCCAGACTGAAGAGAGAACTAAGAAAAGCCAGGGGAATTGGTGGACTTTAAGGTATTAAAGTTATGATGCTAACATAAGTGGAAAGACTGAACGTTATGGTCAGAGAGGGGAATTCAGGAGGTTTAGAACATGGAGTTATATCAGGTGTTTCTGATGGCAGAGCCAGGTTAGATGTGCCTCTGTGTTCCTATAGCACCTTTTCCATACTCTTGTTGTATGTAGCATGTCCCAGGCTATACTCAGCATTGCCTGTTTACTGTCTGTCTTTCCTTCTAGACAGTGAACTCCTTGGTAGTATGAACTGTTTCCTGTTCACATCTGTATCTTCACTACCTCGCATATTGCTTCAGAATTTTTATTGAGTGCATGAATGAATGAATGAATGAATGAGGAGACATTAGCTGAGGTGAGTGGGTGTGGCGGTAATGGGAGTTGAGGTTAAGAGTGGTAATAGGAGTTGAGGAGATTAAGAGATAAAGCTAAAAAGCTTAAAATTGAATAGGGGATATTTTTTTAAAATTAACATTATTGAGATATAATTTATGTATAATAAAATTATCCTTTCAAAGCATTTGGTTAATTAGTTTTGACAGAGTATACACCCCTGTAACTACCACCAAATGAGGATTTAAAACATTCCCATTACTACCCAAAAGTTATTTCATACCCAAATGGAGGGATTTTAGTTTTTCTAAAAAGTTTAATATTGCTATGTTTGTGCAAAGTTATGAAAATCAAGCAAAAATTACAATCTCATCTGTAGGATATCTTTTTCTTTTTTAATTTTTATTTATTGATGTTTAGAGAGAGAGGGAGAGAAACATCAGTGTGTGGTTGCCTCTCACGTGGCCCCCACCGGGGACCTGGCCTGCAACCCAGGCATGTGCCCTGACTGGGAATTGAACTGGCGACCCTTTGGTTCACAACCCGTGCTCAATCCACTGAGCTACACCAGCCAGGTGTAGGAGATCTTTAAAAGATAACAATCTTTTGATAGCTGACTTTGAAATATTAAGATAAAGACAAAGGAGGGAGAAGTTACATGCCATTTTCAGTGGAGTTTATTTGCCTTAGAAATTGACCCTATATAATTTCAGGCCAGTGCACAGCTTTCTGTAGTAAGGACCCACTTAGAGTGAGAAAACCAGAATGAAAACTAAGGTCTTGTGAGTCTTAACAAAAGTGCTTTGTTACCAGGTCATCGCGGGGCATAATGCCTTCTGTTTTTTCCCTATCACCTCCCAATTTCTGTTTTCGATAGCTAGGGAAAATTCTGATTTTCAGTGCACTATGCTCTGGGAAATGAACAGTTTTCTTTAAGCTTTTATCCCATTGCCTCTGATGGCTTAAGACAAAATATTAAGACCTCTTTAGTCCCAGGTGGTTTATTATGAACTCCTATGTGTTCTTCTAAGGTATTCTGAGTTAACATGCCTCTTATTGAAGAAACAATAGTTAATTTGATTAGTTTGATTTTTTTAAAGCATTTGGTATAGCCTTTTTAAAAACTGTTATACTTCTAAATGTTAAGTTATACCCCTGTAATAAACTAAGTGCATATGGAAATATGCTCCACTAAATAAAAGTTACTGAAAGATCCCAGGTGCTTACCAAAGTGCCTACTTGCTGTCTGGGAATAACATAAGCCTTTTCCAAGTGGAGTTTACTTCATCACAATTAAATTTCACCTTATTACTTTCAATTGCAACATCAGCCTAAGGAGAATTTTTTTTTATCCCTGCCAGCCTTGTATTTGTAAATATGATAAGTAAGTTTACTATGTCATCATGGCATTGATAAAATAGGCTGTGTCAAATGCAGAGTCATGTGCTAAACAAGGCCCCTCTCTCTTTTCTTTCCTATTAAAATGTATAAACATGCTGTCAGTGTTTGGCTTTCAGAGCATATTGTCCCGCTTAAACCATTTTCTTCCTTTTTCTTCTCTGACCTTAGGTTCATGCTCTAATTTTCTAAGCTTTCCTTGACGTCTTTGGATGAGTGAAATCTGCTTTCCTAACCTCTGGGGAACATGTCTCATATTTTCTTCCTACTTTATTTAGTATATATTTGCAATCTGACTGAAATCCTTTCTTAGATTACAAGGCAGAGTATAGAAACAAATGGATAAATTAATAGATTTTTCCTTCTGTGGCTAAAGTTATTTCTAGCTTACCTGTGAATACCAAAAGTTCAAAAGCACTTTAAAAGGTAGTCCATAAAGACATATTAAGTGGTTATAGCCCCACTCTTCCAAACAAGTCAAATAGACTTTGTTCTGAAGAATGGCATTAAGTAAACTATTATAAGGTGAATTACTTTCAAGTAATTAACAGTAAATTCCATCTTTCATCACAGTTACAGGACTCTTATAAGTGATTGATCTAAGGCATTTAGTTGTCTGCAAACTCACGTTAGTCATAATGCGATATGGCTGCCCGAAAAAGAACGTGAGCTTTTAAAGCAGTTTAGTGTTCTAGATAAGGAAGGTAATAAATAGTTCCACTCCTCTGCATGGAGGCATATTGTTCATGTTCCATAAAAGAGTAATGGAGTGTGGTCTGGATAACGTGTCTTTAGGGATGGCCAGATTTCTTCAGTTTCTATGTTTCTATAGTTCCAGAATGAAGAGACTAGTGAGAAACATAACAGGTATCTTAATTTATTTAAAAGGCTGTTGGGTGCAATAGCAGAGTAAATTGTATTGGATTATTTTAGGCAGTATAGGCTAAAAGTTGGCGGAGAGGAAGTGTTTTGATGGGCTTAAAGAGCTGACAGATAGAATAGGGTTTCCCTATGGGATAAGTAGTTGAATTTTTATGGTTGTTGTTGTTTTCTTAGTTTTTAAACTTTATGAATCTACCAAATGGTATTACAAGAAAACTTTGTATAATTAAAAGATTTCTTGGTGCATAGAGATGTTCCAATTACTAATCCAGTACTTGCCACAGGACCAATTCTAGAGCCTCCAAATTTTGTTACCACTTCAAAACAGAAGACTTAGAAAAAGAATTATACACTGTACTTAAAGTAAGTTTCTTTTCCAGAATGATGTTCTATAACAGGCATCCAAGTCCCTGGGGATGAGGGAAATGTTTGGAATGTTTGGGAATTTAAATGTTGTGAGAATTTGTTTTCAGTGAACAATTAGGAAAGACTTCTCTTAACTCCAAATGCTGAAAAAAAGTATTTTGTTTTTCTAGACATTGAAATTAAAAAATTTTAATTTTATTCTTGTCTTAAATTGGGAAAATTACTAAAAGCAGCCAAACAGAAGAAAAGCAATCCTATTCTAATCACCAATAATTCTTGAACATGTCACCCAGTGAAATACATCCTGTGAGGTTTTTCTTATCTGGGAAAAAAAAAGACATTTTAATTTAAAACATTTTTTCATAGTTGTGGCAATCATTTAGGAAAAATCTTAGTAAAAGAGTATAATTTTATTTTGTCTTTTATAAGAATTCTATAAACAAAGTTTTAGAAGGCTTAATGTTGTCAAACATTTGCTTTGTTCTCTCTAGCTAGAAGTCTGTAACATTCAGCATTGATTGAGAATTTTTGTTACATACTTGTGGTAGGCCTGTGGCATACAGGGATTTGGAAGGCTGAGTTCCTGTCCTCAAGGAGCTGACAATGTGGTTGAAGTGGCTAGATGTACATATTTAAAGGTAACAAATGTCATCTGGCAGAAGTATAGGTATTTAATGAGTACCTCCCTCTGTAAGTGCTATATTGGAGTTACAGGGGAGAGAAGTTTTTTTAGGCTGATCAGTGAAGTATTCAGGAGGTGGGTCTAGAGCTAAATGGACCTTGAGAAATGGCTAAGGTGGGATGGGGATGGAAGGATAGAAAGCCAGTGGTAAGATCAGTGGAGAGGGCAATTAAGGTATCAACACCCAGACATTCTGCCCAAATCAACCAACAGTATAAAGATAACATTTCAAAATGTTAGCTCTTCACACTAAGACATGTAGTAACAAAGATATACAATGTTTAATAGTATCCAGTAATGTTAGGCAGCTGTTAGCTAAGAGCCTTCATTTGGAGGAAAAATTTAAAAGAAAGCAAAGCTTTGTTTTTATTTTGTTTTAGTAGTAGAGTGAAACTGAGCAAACCTTAAGAGTAAATTTAGAAGAAGTTTTGTTTATATTTGGTTGCGGAGAATGAGCACTGAACTCCAGAAGTTAGGGTACCTAAGTTCTGTTCTTGACTGATGTTAATTGCTTATTTGATCATGGTCAAGCCAATTTACTTCTTTCCTGTGACTCGCTTTTCTAATCTGTACTTGAAGGACTTGAATCAGAAGATCCCTTAGGTTTTTGGCTCTCTTCAGTTGCGACTCTGAAGTTTCTCATGTTCTTGAAAATATTCTTGAAAAACTTGAACTGGTTTTATGCCTTTCATAATTAGGTGGGACATAAAATTTTTTGTTTCATGTATAGCACTAAATATACAGAATTTTTTTCCTGTTTAGTACTGTTTGAAGAAAAGAACTAGTTAGAGTAGTTGCCAGACACATGAGAAAACAAGTTATTGGTCTGTGAGTACCCTGGAGAACTCGGAGCTAGAATGCTGGAAGGAGTGTTTTCTTAAAAAAGGTTTTAGTAAAATATTTTAAATTTTATAATAAAAAATTACCCCCTTAATATGAAAACACTGTAAGGATATTATTCATACAAACATACAAACAGATTCCATGAAAATATGCTAAAATCCCAGTACCCACCACTGTTAACATTTTGGTGTGTATTCCTTCTGTTTTTCTCCCTATGTGCATATATGTAATAGTTAAACAAAATGAAACTTGATACATAATACTTTGTAGCCTACTTTACTGAACTATATTTTATTCATTCCTTTCAATATTTGTATATAAACATCTTCAGTATCAGTTTCTTTTCTAACATTTTATTTTTAACGTATTTTAGACTTACAGAAAACTTGGAAAAATAACACCAACAGTTCTTTTATATCCCTCACACCTATATCCACTAATGTTAACATCTTATATAACCTCATTACAATTATTAGGGACAGGAAGTTAGTATTGATAAAACTAAACTATAGACCTCTTTTGAATTTTGCCAGCTTCCCCACTAATGCCCTTTTTCTGTTCCAGTATCTTATTTAGGATCCCACATTGCATTTAGTTATTTTTCCTTTGTCTCTTCCAGTTTGTGTCTCAGGTTCTCTAGTCTCTTTCAGTTTGTAACAATGTTTTGATTTTTTCCTTGTTTTTCATGACCTTGACACTTTCGAAGAATATTAAGCAGTCGTTTTATACAATGTTCTTCAATTTGAGTTTGATGTTTTTTTATGATTGGAACGACGCTCTATATTTTGGTGAAAATACCACAAAAATGGTACTGTTTTTTGCTCAGTGCATTATATTAATTGATTCTTCATATCAGTGTTTCTTATTACTAGAGATATTTATCTTAATCATTTGGTTAACTTGGTATTTGCAGGGTCTTTCTACTTTCTACTTACTGTCTTTTCCCTTTCTATTTAGTAAGTACATCAGGGAGATACTTTGAAACTATTTGACATCATTTTAAATGGGTATATTATATCTTAGACAATGTAACAAGAGTCAGTACTTTTGCAGTTAAGAAAAAACACTCTTAAAATCTCTAAGTCAAGCAGTATAACATTTTTAAAAATAAAATAGGAAAATTCCTAGTCACTCCTCCAGTTTCTTCTCTCCATGTAACCACTGTTAATAGTTTGATGTTTCTCCTTCCAGATCTTTATTCTTTGTTTAGGAAAGCATATGCATAGATGTACATGTATATATGTTGAAAACTCAGATTTGTAGAAAATTTAAAAGTATATATAATACAGATTTTTAAAAGAGATTTTAAAAATAAGTTTTTAAAAATTTAGTTTTAGACAGAGGGGAAGAGAGGGAGAAAGAGAGGGAGAGAAACATCAGTGTGGTTGCCTCTTGCACGCCCCCTACTGGGGACCTGGCCTGCAGCTCAGGCCTGTGCCCTGACTGAGAATCAAACCAACGACCCTTTGGTTTGCAGGCTGGCACTCAGTCCACTGATCCACACCACCCAGGGCTATAATACAGATTTTTTTTTAAACAAAAATGAAATTTTTGTTTAAAACTTGCCTTTTCAATATATAGTATTTTATGGTATTCTGACTGCATGGAATTAGGTTTTGGACATACCTTTATTAATAACCGTTTAGGTTGACTTCATTTTTCATGGTTACAAGTGGCATTACAGTGAACATACTGGAATGTATATCTTTGTACAATTAGACAAGTATGATAAATGATAGATTCTACAATTTTTAAAACTATTTCCCTATGGATGGACATTTTGGCTTTTAGTTTTCTGCTGTTATAAATAACTTTGTGCATGAAATGTACAGATTGAAAAGCTTTAAAATGATTTTCAATGCATTCCATATCTATTTGTGATATAGATAGATTTTAACATTATTTTACATAAAGTTTTATCTATATATATGTATCAATAGAAATAGACAGATATAGTAAGAAAGGGTATAGAGTGAAAAATAAATCCTTTCCAGGGCTCTTTACACTGTTAACATTTTATTTTTAATCCTTTCAGACATTTTTCTATTCAAATGTAAGCATATAGAAATATATATCTCCTCTCTCCTCCTCTCTTCTCCTCCCTTTATAAATTGTAGCATACTATACTCACTGCTTGGTACCTTTTCTTTACTATTTAACAATATATCTTTAAGAATGTATCAGTACTTGTAGGTCTGTGCCCTCCCCTTTATATAATGGCTGCATTGAATTTATGTACCATGATTTAGTCACTCTTGTGTAACATTTAGGTTGTTTCCAGTCACTTACTATTATAGATAATGAAGTGAATAAAATACTTGTATATATTTCTTTTTATACATTTGAGTTTATCTCAATATGTTCTAGAAGTGGGATTTCTGGGTCAAAGGATGTATAAATATAAAATATTAATAAGTATCTTAAAATTGCCCTTCAGAGAAAGTGGTCTAATTTAATTATTACAACAATGCCTAATTTTTTTTAAGATTTTATTTATTTATTTTTAGAGAGAGGGGAAGAGAGGGAGAAAGAGAGGGAGAGAAACAGCATTGTATGGTTGCCTCTCACATGGCCCTCACTGGGGACCTGGCCTGCAACCTAGGCATGTGCCTTGACTGGGAATCAAACTGGGACTCTTTGGTTCCCAGCCCATGCTCAATCCACTGAGCTACACCAGCCAGGGCTATTTATTTATTTTTAGACAGAGGGGAAGGGAGGGAGAAAGAAAGGGAGAGAAACATCAATGTGTGGTTGACTCTCACGTGCCCCCAACTTGGGACCTGGCCCGCAGCCCAGGCCTGTGTCCTGACTGGGAATCGAACTGGTGACCCTTTGGTTCATAGGCTAGCACTCAATCCACTGAGCCACACAAGCCAGGACCACAGTGCCTAATTTTAACATAATATTTTACGTAAAGTTTTATTAAGTTGAACTTATTTATGGAGGTATATTGATCTTCAAGAGAGCAAACTCAGAAAGCTTTATATATAAACAAATATCTATAACTTTTCTTAGTTATCTGTTATGGAACCTTGTAAATTCTTTTTGTTTTTTTCTCCAGAGTTGCTCCTCTCCATAGAAATCTTTAGTAAAAAGCAAAAGATTTACACAATCTGAAGAGAAACCAGAGTATCTTATGTAAATTCTTAATTCTGTGTCATCTTATAAAACTCTCTGGATAAATTTTATGAATTTATCATAGCTAACTAGAAATCTAATTTCTTTTCTTTGCCCTGAAGATTGTTTTTAACACTTCAAGGGGCATCTGCTAATTTACTGTAAGGTATAGTGAACAAGTATCTGTTTACCTTATTAAAACTCTTTGTATTTAATTAATATATTTATTTAATAAACTTTATTTAATTTTATAAACTGTAATTTTATAAACATCTAGCCATTGTTTTTACAGACTGAAGAGTTCTAAGTTTTCTTCCCTAATACTTCCTTCTCTTGATAATATTTTGTCTGGGCAACACTTCCCAGTAGTCTAAACAGTCTCACAGCTTGGGACAGCTTGTCGTTCTTGTGCCAGAATAGCCGGTGCCTTAGCTACAAAACAGATTGTGGGTTGGTGCCCAATGCCCTATTGCAAGATGGGTTAGTGTATGATTAAGTGTACTTCTTGGTTTCCTCCTATTTCTATGTAAATTCATAGAAATGTGTATAGCTAGATAGATTCAAGAAGTAGAGACATGTTCATTTGAAAATATATCTATGCCAAAAATTCATCTTCATTATTTGGTTATATGAAAAATTTGAAAACTGCATGAGGAGTAGCATGAAGAACATCAGGAATTTTTTATTTTGATTAAGTTTAGTTTTCCATTTTTTTTCATCCTTAGTGCTTTTTGTGTTCTGTTCAAGAAATCTTGGCTTGCTCCAAGGATGTCAAGAGTTTTCTTCTGCATTTTCATCAAGAAGTGCATAGTTTTAGCTTTTAAATTTAGGTCTGTGACCTATTTCAACTTAATCTTTGTGTATGGTGTGAAGTATGAGTTAAAGTTTGTTTATTTTCTCCATAAGGATACCTAATGGCTCTTGCACCAGTTTTTGAAAATACTGTCTTTTTGTCATTGGTTTGTGTCTGCTCCTTTTCAAAAATCACTTGACTATATATAAGTGGGGACCCCCCAAAAAAACAGGATTATCTTCTGGAGGGTGAGACCTTGTAGTACAGGATTTCCCAACTAAGTGAGTATTCTAGAAACCCATCTGTATCAGTGTACTAGTTGGTGGTGTTGTGAGAGGCTGCGTTCGGCTTCAGTGAATTTTTTGGAAGACTTTTTCAGCACGTTTGTCCATTTCGTGATTGTTGATTTACGAGTGTACCTGCCCACACCATGCTGATTGTTCAGCAGTTTTTGACCGAAAATGGCATGATTCCCCATGCCTCACCCTCCCTATTTACCCAGTCTTACCCCAAACCACTTTTTTTTGTTTCCCTGAATGAAAAATGTTCTCAAGTGGAAATGTTTTGCTGATGTGGAAGAGGTGAAACAAAAAACAGCAGAAGCACTAAAAGGCATCAAAATCGACGAGTTCAAAACCTGTTTTTGAGCGGTGGAAAAAATGATAGGTGAATTGTATCAAATGGAGAGTACTTTGTAGATGAGTGAAGTTTAAACATGTAAGAATAAATACACAATTTTTATAAGTAAACTCTGTGATTCTTTGGGATCCCCCTCATATATATATGAATTAAGTTTTGGGCTCTTCTGTTTCATTGATAAATATATTTATCTCAATGCTAATACCACTCTGTCTCAATTACTATAGCTTTATAGAAAGTCCTGAAATCAGGTAGTATAAGTTTCTTATAAGTCCTTTACATTTCCATATTCATTTTAGAATCAGCTTGTCAGTGTCTATAAAAATCTTGTTAGGATTGTGTGGAATCTGTAGATTACTTTGGGAAGAATAGACATCTTAATAATATTGGATCTTATGATGAGTGAATATGATATATAGCTCTTCATTTATTTGGATGTTTTAGAACTTTCATGTTTTATAGTTTTCAGTGTAGCAGTCTTACACATCTTTATTAAGTTAATGCCCAAATATTTTCTTTTGCTGCTGTTGTAAATGCTATTTTTCAAATTTTATTTTCCATTTTTTTGTTGCTAGTATATAGAAAGTTACTTTTTATATATTAATCCTATATCTAGTGAGCTTGCTCAATTCACTTACAATCCTTTTTTCTGAATTTTTAGAGAGAGAGAAACATTGACTTGTTGTTCCACTTATTTATGCATTCATTTATGTACCCTAACCAGAGATCGAACCTACAGCCTTAGCATATCAGGATGATGCTCTAACCAACTGAGCTACCTGGCCAGGGCTCACTTACAATATTTATGTGTTTTTTAAAAAATGAATTCCTTGAGCCCTGGCTGGCATGGCTCAGTGGATTGAGTGCTGGCCTGTGAAACAAAGGGTCACCAGTTTGATTCCAAGTCAGGGCACATGCCTGGGTTGTGAGCCAGGTCCTCAGTAGGGAGTATGTGAGAGGCAACCACACATTGATGTTTCTCTCCCTCTCTTTTCTCCCTCCCTCTTCCTGTCTCTAAAAATAAATAAAAGCTTTTAAAAATACTTAAAAAATTAATTCCTTGAGATTTTCTATGAAGATAATCATATCATTTATGAATAGAGACAGTTTTACTTTGTCCTTTCCAATTGTTATGCCTTTTATTATTTTTTATTGTCTTATTACACTAGCTAACATCTTTATTACAATATTGAGAGACTTCTGGTCAAGGTGGAGGCGTAGGTAGATACACTTTGACTTCTCGCACAAGCAAAAGAAGGACAACAACAAATTTAAAAATAAAAAATAATCAGAACTGCCAGAAAATTGAACTGTATGGAAATCTGACAACCAAGGATTAAAGAAGAAACATTCATCCAGATAGGTTGGAGGGGCAGAGATGGTCAGTCGGGGTGGAGAGGACCCACAGCAAGGCGACAGCTGGAGGACAGGAGGCGGCTGGCAGACTGTGTGGTCCCATATTTGCATGCGGATAAACCGGGAGGAGCAACTGGAAAGCAAGACAGATCATGCAACCCAGGGTTCCAGAGCAGGGAAATAAAGCCTCAAAACCTCTGGCTATAAAAATCTGAAAATTGCAGCAGTGTGAGAAACTCCCAGCCTCACAGGAGAGTTCGTTGGTGAGACCCACGGGGTCCTAGAACATATACAAGCCCACTTCTCCAGGAGTCAGCACCAGAAGGGCCCAATTTGCTTGTGGGTAGCAGGGGAAGTGACTGAAAGCCAGTCAAGAGCCAAGCAAGAGTCATTGTTCCCTTTCAGACCCCACCCCCATATGCAGCGCCACAGAGCAGCAAAATGGCTTGCCCTGCCCTGGTGATTTTCTAAGCCTCTGACCCTTACAACATAACAGGCACTCCGAGACAAAAAAATATGGCCCAAATGAAAGAACAGGTCAAAGTTTCAAAAAAAGAACTAAGCGATGAGGAGATAGGCAGCCTATCAGATGCAGAGTTCACAACATTTATAATCAGGATGCTCACAGAAATGGTTGAGTATGGTTGCAAAATAGAAGAAAAAGTGAAAGCTATGCAAATGAATAAAAGCAAAATATACAGGGAACCAACAGTGAAAGGATGGAAACCAGGACTCAATGATTTGGAGCAGAAAGAAGAAATAAACACTTAACCAGAACAGCATGAAGAAACAAGAATTCAAAAAAATGGAGAGAGGCCTAGGAACCTCCAGGACAGCTTTAAATATTCCAACATCTGGATCATAGGGGTGCCAGAAGTAGAAGAGGACGAGCAAGAAATGGAAAACTTATTTGAAAACATAATGAAGGGGAACTTCTCCAATCTGGTGAAGGAGATAGACTTCCAGGAAGTTCGGAGAGTCCCAGAGAAGTTGGACCCAAGGAAGCACACACCAAGGCACATTGTAATTGTGTTACCCAAGATTAAAGATAAGGAGAGAATCTTAAAAGCCTCAAGAGAAAAGGAATCAGTTACCTACAAAGGAGTTCCTATAAGGCTATCAGCTGATTTCTCAAAAGAAACCTTACAGGCAAGAAGTGTCTGGAAAGAAGAATTCAAAGTCATGAAGGGCAAGGCCCTACATCCAAGATTACTCTATCCAGCAAAGCCATCATTTAGAATGGAAGGGCAGATAAAGTGCTTCCCAGATAAGATCAAGTTAAAGGAGTTCATCATCACCAAGCCCATATTAAATGAAATGTTAAAGGGACTTATCTAAGAAAAAGAAGATCAAAACCATGAACAGTAAAATGACAACAAACTCACAACTATCAACAACTGAATGTAAAAAACAAAAACAAAAAGAAACTAAGCAAACAATTAGCACAGGAACAGAATCACAGGAATGGATATCACATGGAGGGTTATCAGCAGGGGGAGGGGCATGGGGGGGATATGTACAGGGAATAAGTAGCATAAATGGTAGGTACAAAATAGACAGGGGGAGGTTAAGAATAGTATAGGAAATGGGGAAGCCAAAGAACTTCTATGTAAAACCCATGGACATGAACTAGGGGAGGGGAATTCTGGTGGGAGGTGGGGTGCAGGGTGGAGGGGACCAAAATAAGAAAAAATGGGACAACTGTATAACTTAAACATTTTAATGTATAGCTCAGTAAACATTGGGAAAAAAACAGTATTTAACAGGAGAGGATAGATATCCTTGTGTTGTTTCTCTCTTTGGGGGAAAGTATTCAGATTATTATTATAAGTATTTTCTCTCAATCTGTGTTCCTCCTTTTCATCTTTTAAACTTTATCCTTTTTTATTTACTTTAAAAATTTACTTAAAGTGCCCTGGCCCAGTGACACGGTTGGAGTGTCCTCCTATATGCCAAAAAATGTTTTGAGTTTGATTCCTTATTGGGACACATGCCTAGGTTGTGGGTTTGATATCTGGTCAGGTGTGTGTGGGAGGCATCTGATCCAGGTCTCTCTCTAACATCTCTCTCTCTCTGTCTCTCTCCCCTTTCCTCTGTCTCAAAAATCAATAGTAAAAAATATATATACTCAGCTGAGCATTTAAAACATTTGCATAAAGTAAATAAGTTTTTATTGTACAGTTCTGTGAGTTTTGACAGTTGACAACAGTTATGTAAACATCACCATAGTACAGATACAGAACAGTTTGATTGCCCTGAAAAATTCCATCAGTGCCTTTTTGTACAGTCAATCTCTGGAGGCTCTGTTGTCCTCCGTCTCTATAGGAAGTTGCCTTTTCCAGAATGTCATATAAGTGGGAATCATACAGTACATAGCCTCTTGAAACATTTTTTTAAAATTTAGAATATAATTTAAATGTGTAAAAATATAAAACTAGGTATAAATCCATTATAGTTTTTATGTAACTATAAGTCAAACATGAGATACTAATAAAACCAGAAAGCCAACCTGTTTCAAGTGAACAATATTAATTTAATTGTAATTAATTTAATTGCAACTAAATTGCCAATGTTGGGTGATAGACAGTTATGCCTTTAACCTTCTTTTTCCTTGCTTCAGTTCACTTCTGCCTGCTGTTACTGAATGGCATTAAAAATGTTAGGCTGGTTGGATGGTTTGGGGTAATTAGACCTCATGTTTAAGCCCAAATTGCCAGTGCGTGATCTCTGACTGTCTTTTTTAATTGGGTATTTCTTGATCTTTGGAAAGCTGTTTTGTTCGATTAAAGATAAGGGTGGAATGGTGATGTTACTGAAATCTGCAGATAGCGTCAGTTAAACCCACTTATTATGGAATCAGCTATTTAGCACAGAAGCTGGCCTTTGTTGAATTCACGTAGATGCTTTCAACATGAACTTCATCCCAACTGCTAAGAGGCAGTATATAGCCTTTTGAGTTTGACTTCTTTTGATGCATTTTTGATATTGCATGTATTGCACGCAATCTGATATTGCATTTACTCCTTTTATTACTGAGTAGTACTCCTTAGTTTGGGTGTACTATAGTTGATAATTCATCATTTCTAGTTTAGTTTTTGGTAGATACCCAGGAGTCTGACTGCTGGGTCATATGGTAAGTGTGTGTTTAACTTTATAAGAAACTGCTAAACTCTTTGTGAAGTGGCTGTACCATTTTGAATTACTACCACATTTTCCTTTTCCAGTTTTCTGCATTCTTGTTGTTACTTGGTATTACCAGTTTTTATTTTATTTTATTTTTTGCCTACATTCTAATAGGTTGTGTAGGGTAATCTTACTGTCATTTTAATTTGCATTTTCTTAATGACGGGGCATTTTCTTAATGTTGGGCATGTTTTCATGTGCAAATAAGCATGGCACATAAGCCATCTGTAACAGTTTCTTTTGAAGAGCAGAAGGTTTTACTTTTCCTTTTTTTCTTTTATGGTTAGTGCTTTTTATGTTCTAAAAACTCCTTGGCACTCATTCATTTTGCTCTCTCATTACATACATGGTTCCTTAAAACAAAATAGGAGTATGGGAAATGCTTTGTACAGCCTTGAACTGATAATAGAATCAACTTTACACACCAAAAGTTGGCTATTCCAGAAGGGAAGGATAGTTCTCACCCACTGTATTCTCACCCAGCTGCTGTTCCTTATTCTAGATATCTATGGTATATATGTGGGCAATCACTTCTTTGTAAGGCTTTTATTTTTAAAGATTTTATTTATTTACTTTTAGAGAGAGGGGAAGGAAGGGAGAAGGAGAGGAAGAGAAACATCTATGTGTGAGAGATATTGATTGGTTGCCTCTCACACCCCACCAACCGGGGACCTGGCTGCAACCCAGGCATGTGCCCTGATTTTAGCGACCTTTTGGTTCACAGGCTGGCACTCAGTCTGCTGAGCCACACTAGCCTTGGCTCCAAGGCTCTTTTTTTTTTTTTTTAAAGATTTTATTTATTTATTTTCAGAGAGAGGAGAAGGGAGGGAGAAAGAGCAATGTATGGTTGCTTCTCACATGGTCCTCACCGGGGACCTGGCCCGCAACCCAGGCATGTGCCCCGACTGGGAATCGAACCGGGACCCTCTGGTTCCCAGCCCGCGCTCAATCCACTGAGCTACACCAGCCGGGCTCCAAGGCTCTTTTTTTTTAATCACCTACTTCTTTTTGTATTACCAAGAATAAAATAAGAATATATTGTAAATCGCTTTCTCTGCAATTACAGAACTATGCCATTACTAGTGCCCCTAGATTTTTAAGAAGGAACTTATAACAAAGTCTACTCTTTCCTTTTCTTTCAGTGGTGGGATCAGCAGGCTGACTTTGATACTGCTTTCTTGCACCATTTGGCCCAATTGGTGCCCGAAATTTATTTGGCTGAAATGGACCCAGACTTGGAAAAGCAGGAAGAAAGTATACAAACGTCAATATTCACTCCACTGGAATGGTATTTATTTGGAGAAGATCCAGATATTTGTTTAGAGAAATTAAAACATAGTGGAGCATTTCAACTCTGTGGTAAGGTTTTCAAAAGTGGAGAGACAACATATTCTTGTAGGTAAGAATTAGAAATTTACAGGATTAAATTATAATCATATTTTGTACTTGTTTCATGATGTATTAGCTTTCTTTGTTTATTACATGTTTAATCCTACTTAACTTATTATACACTGATAAGTCTGTTTTTGTTAGTATAGCTTGTTTTTTTTTTGTTTATTTTTTAAAAAATTTTATTTATTTTATTTTTAGACAGAAGGGAAGGGAGGGAGAAAGAGAAGGGGAGAGACATCAAAGTGTGGTTGCCTCTCATGTGGCCCCCACTGGGGACCTGGCCTGCAACCCAGGCATGTGCCCTGACTGGGAATCAAACCAGCGACCTTTTGGTTTGCAGCCCGCGCTCAATTCACTGAGCTACACCAGCCAGGGCTAGTATAGCTTGTTTTTGAGTATGACATAACTAAACAGTTCTCTCACTTTTTTCTTCATGTTCTCCAAAAATATGTGTGATAGATTTTTGCCTTTTTATGTAGTCCACATGCCCTTATTTGAAACCCTTGGGGCCAGGTGTATTTCAGAATTCTGAATACTTCTCTATTATAATAAAACACAGCATTTCTGTAAGAAGTGTATGAATATTCACAGCAACTGGTATAAATAACGTCTGTAGTCTAATGACATTTGAAGTTATTTTTTTTGCCACCAAGTGAGATTTGGTGCCAAAAGATTATGGACCTGTAGGGACAGTTAGAGTTTGTTGGGTAAGGGAGGCCAGTGGTGTGGAAACCGGAAGCATCTTTAGGCTTCTTGCCCTTTGTGAGGGCAGTTGACTTAAATGCCATGGTAGCACAGAGAACTTTTTTACTCCCTACTTCTGCCTGAAATTTTCAGCTTTTAGACCTTAGCAACACTTTTAGTTTTTTTCCCCCCTTTATTAGAGGTAGTTTAGGTTAGGAATGTGACTTTTTAGACTTTATAAATACAGAGGATTGTTTTTTGCTGCACTATAATTCCAGGTTTGACTGGTTTATGTATAGTTACTAGCTGTTTAGAACATACAATCTTATTTTGCAAATCTTTTCTTTTAAAGATTTTATTTATTTTTAGAGAGAGGGGAAGGGAGGGAGAGAGGAAGAGAGGGAGAGAAACATCAATGTGTGGTTGCCTGTCACGTGGCCCCCACTGGGGACCTGGACCGCAACCTAGGCATGTGCCCTGACTGGGAATTGACCTGGTGACTCTTTGGTTCACAGGCCCGTGCTCAATCCACTGAGCCACACCAGCCAGGGCTTATTATCCAGTTTTTTTCTTAGGAGAAGGCAGTTTATGTTTTTTGTGTACTATTTTGCTGTATAGCATGGTAAGGTTCATTTATCTTATGTATTTTTAGCTGAAGCCTTATCAGTTTCAACTAAAGCATAGTAGACATTTGTAGACCTCATTTCTCCAAAAGTGTCATGGAGACATTTTTAATTGTCACAGCTATGGAAATGATACTAGTGGGTAGAGACCAGGGTTGCTGCTTAAACATCCTACAATGCACAGGACAGTCTCCTCTATTCCTAAAAAATAACTAACTGGTTCAAACTGTCATTACTGCTAAGGTTTAGAAATCCTGCTCTAAATAAGTCAGTAGATCATATATATATTAGAGAGTATTATTAGACAATCTTCATTTCCTATTAGTATTTTAAGATTCACTTTTAAAACTTCCCAATTCTATTTCTTCAACTCTTCTCAATATTTTATTAATTTTTCATTTTGCACTGATTTACAGCAGGTCCTCAAAAAGCATTTTGTTCAACATTGCTATAATGTTGGTGAGATGCCATAGGAACTTAACTCTTGTTTATATCAGTTAGCTTATTGTAAAATTGGTTTTGTTACATGTTGTTTCACTTAAAATCAAAGAACCTATAGATGACATTAAGTGAAGACTTACTGTATGTTGATCCTAACATTTCCAGAAGATGTTGAATAAACTAGCACATTTTAAAAGTAGTTATTAGGGAAGAGATTAAGAGAGATTGAATTTCATTCATTCAATAGGTATTAGTTGAATATCTACCATGTACCAGGCACTGTTCTAGGTGCTTGGGACATAGCAACATGTAAAATAAATAAAAATTCCTGCCCTTACGATACTTACATTCTAATGAATTTTGTCTTTATCAAAGCTTCATTTACAGTGAACAGTGTTTGTTAATTATATTTAGAAATACAATAGGGTGAGATGGTTGCAAATAATTTATAAAGCTGATCATTTTTCACAAAACTAATTTTGAGTTGTAGCTTAACAGTTTGAAACCACTTGTGAGCTCAAAGTAATGAGGGTGATTTAAGGAACAAAATCAAATATCCAAACTTGGATAAATATGGCTAAAATGAGACCAAAATTATTTGGAATTCTGTTTTTGAAACATTTTCATGTTCAGTCTGTGGACAATATAAGAGACTTATTCACATTACGTTGTAGTCATACCATAAACATCAGTGGGAATAATCTAAATTTTGGAATCTGGTTTTTAATCTTTTTCAGAGATTGTGCAATTGACCCAACGTGTGTACTCTGTATGGACTGCTTCCAGAATAGTGTTCATAAAAATCATCGTTACAAGGTATGAAAAAAGAACCATAAACTACGTAGATTGGCAGGAATCTGTTGGCCATCTAGTTGATGTTCCTGACCAGTTCTTGAATTCCTGCTATTGTAGTTCTGACATGTGAGCCTTTAGTTTTGATTAAACATATCATGTGATGGAACATTTGTCTTAAGAGGTAGTCCCATACAGTTTTTATCTGAGTGTATCAAATTTACACAAGAGATTGTGTAATGTGTATGAACAGTTTAAAGAATATAAAGCAAACACCCATGTAACCACTTTAGGTCAGGAAGTAAGACGTTGCCAGCTCTCAGAGGCCTGCCATTTGTCCTTCCTAGATCACAGCCTTTCACCCCTTGCGATAACCTCTTCTGTGTTTTGTGATAATGGTTCCCTTGATTTTCCTTTTAACTTATCACTCAAATGATATTGGAAAGTTTTATCTGTTTTGGAACTTTATATAGGTGAAGTCATACTATCTTTTTCTTGTTCAGTAACTTCTTTCACTCAGCATTATGTATGTAGCTGTAGTTTATACAGTGGCCTTATCATGCTCAGTAATCCATATTGTCTATTTATTGTGCTATATGTGAATAATATAGATTGCTTCCAATTTGGGGCTATTATGAACAATTTTGCTATGACCATTCTTATTGTGTGTTTTGGTATACTTGTACAGGAGTTTTTCTGGGCTATATATCTGGAATAGAATTGTTGAGTTCTAGAGCACAGATGGCAAACACAAGGCCTGAGGGCCGAATCGGCCCTCCACCCAAATCTGGCCCTCCACTTTGTTTTTTTTAAAGATTTTATTTATTTATTTGTTTGTTTATTTATTTATTTATTTATTTTTAGAGAGAGTAAAGGGAAGGAGAAAGAGAGGGAGAGAAACAGCAATGTATGGTTGCCTCTCACATGGTCCTAACCGGGGACCTGGCCTGCAACCCAGGCATGTGCCCCAACTGGGAATGGAACCGGGACCCTTTGGTTCCCAGCCTGCGCTCAATCCACTGAGCTACACCTGCCAGGGCCCCCCTCCACCTTGTTTTATCCAGCCGGCACATTGTTTCTACCCAGCGGCAGTGCGGAGCTCCTTGCGCCTAGTTAAGGAGTAGTTACATTTATACAGTCCTAAAATTCCATTCGGCCCTTTGAAGGCAACCGTGAGGCTGATGTGGCCCCCAAGTGAAAATGAGTTTGACACCCCTGTTCTAGAGAATAAATCTTTAGTCATAGTAGATAATATCTGCCTGTTTTCCAAAGTGGATGTACCAGTTTGTAGGTTCTCCAACAGTATTTGTGAGTTCCCAGTGCTCCACATTTTTGCAAGGTTTGGTGCCTTTTTCATTTCAGCCTGCCTGATGGTTATATAATAGTATCACATTGTGATCTTAATAGTTTTCCTAATTACTAATGAAGTTGAGGGTTTTTTTCTTTCCCATTACATTTTTAGACAATCTTGTTATTTTGAGCTAAAATGTATTTCTCAAATAATAGTATTGGCTTTGTACTCTGGGCTTAGACAGACATAACTGATGTTTCTTTTTGTATATATAACATGCCTAAAGTTTTATGTAAATATAAATAATATCTTTGAGTTATGTAGTCTGTGTCTTCCATAGAGTTGAAAGTGTGCTTTATGTTTTTTTTTTAATTGACTTTAGAGAGAGTGAAGTAAGGAGAAAGAGAAACATCGATTTGTTCCACTGATTTATGCACCCATCGAACAATTCTTGTATGTGTCCTTACTGGGGATCAAACCTGCAACCTTGGGGTGTGGGGAGGACACTGTAACCAACTGAGCTACCTGATCAGGGCATGCTCTTTATGTTTTTTAGACTGGCCTTGACATTATTGCTTTTAGCTGTGGCGGTGATCGGCTTTAAATACAGATTATAAGTATTATTGTGCATGAGGAAAAACAGATTGAGAAGCCTGTGATACAGTGTGGTTAAAATGTTTTCCCAAGATTACTAAGGTAATCACTGATGGAATTTACATGTTTGATCATTGGTTATGTTCCTCAATTGTAACAAATGTACCACACTAATGTAAGATCTTAGTAATATGGGAAACACTATAGGGTCCAGGGAAGATAGGGTTTATATGAACTCCATATTTTCTGCTCAAATTTTCTTAAAACAAACTGCTCGAAGAAATAAAGTCTATTAATTTTTTTAAATGAACATTTAAAAATCCTTAATACATCTTGCCAAATTGCTTTAGGAAAGAATTATACCAAATGTAGTACAAGTAGCAGTGCAGAAACCTGCAGAACCTGATACCTTTTTAAAGATTATGTTTATTTATTTTTTAGAGAGAGGAGAAGGGAAAGGGAAAAAGAGGGAGAGAAACATCAATATGTGAGAGAAACATCAATTGGTTGCCTCTCGCATGCCCCCAGCCAGGGACCTGGCCTGCAACCCAGGCTTATGCCCTGACTGGGAATCAAACCAGGCACCATTCAGTTTTCTGGGCAACACCCAACCAAATCAGGGCAAAAAGACACTTTTTAACAGAAACTATTTAACTGAACCCGACTTTTTAAATAACTTTACCATCACTTTTAAAATGAAATTTTAAATCGTTCTTAATGTTGTTTCTCTTTTCTTATTTTAGAATGGTGAATATGGAATAATGGATTACCCTTGCATTGCTACTTAACTTTGCTATCTTTGTGGATAATAGGAACAAGGTTTTTGGCAGTTTATTTTGTAGTCATTTTTACTGATAGGACAGAAGTTTTTTGGGTTTTTTTTTTTTTTTTTGCTGGGGAATGATTCATGCCCTGGCTGAGTATCTCAGCTGGTTGGAGCGTTGTCCTGTACACTAAAAGGTTGCATGTTCAATCCTGGGTTGGGGCATGTGCGGAAGGCAACTGATCGATGTTTCTCTTTCACATCTATATTTTTCTTTGTCTTCCTCTCTCTGAAAATCAATGAACATATCCTCTGGTGAGGATAAAAAGAAAGATTTATGCACAGCTATATATATATATATATATATATATATATATATATGTATGTATGTATATGTGTGTGTGTGTGTGTGTGTGTGTGTATAAATTTTATTGATTTGAGAGAGAGAAGAGAGATTTCTATTTGTTGTTCCACATACTGATGTATTTATTGGTTGCTTCTTGTATGTACCCTGACCGGATATTGAACTCACAACCTTGGCATATCAAGATGATGCTCCAGTCAGCTGAACCACCTAGCCAGGGCCATGTATATATTTTTTATTGTAAAATATTTCTTGCATTAAAAGGAAATTTAGCCCTGGCTGGTGTGGCTCAGTGGATTGCGTGCTGGCCTGTGAACCAAAGGGTTGCCGGTTCGATTCCCAGTCAGGGCACATACCCGGCTTGCAGGCCATATGCCCAGTAGGGGGTGCTTGAGAGGCAACAGCACACTGATGTTTCTCTCCCTCTCTTTCTCCTTCCTTTCCCTTCCCTTCCCCACTCTCTAAAAAATTAAAAAAAAAATCTTAAATTAAAAAAATAAAAGAAAGTTTAGAGAAAAATACTATAAATAGCCACCCACCAAAACAACATAAAATGTTATGGTGAGAGCTGGGAATATGCATAGGTCCCTCCCCATAGGAGTCTTCCTCCCATCCCCTGGGCATTTAGTGCCATCCGCCTACTTCTGAAGGTCTCTTGTCCAGCAAGTGCTGCAGCCTCTGTCATACTTGATGGAATGTATTGAAGCCACCACTTCCCATATGCCGGCTGAAGCCTCCTGAGAGCCCCAGAGTAGGACAGGTTACTCCTGAGTTGCACTGTCTCCAGGGCCTTCTTGGTCAGTGGCTGGGTGGCTGTCCTCCCAGTGCCCTTGGTGACTGGAGGATGGGCAGGCTAGGTTGCTGATTTCTCCCCCTGAACCCAGTCTGGGTGCCTGTGTGAGACAGCTGATCAATGTTTCTCTCTTCCTCTTGCAGCTAGTACATTCACCAGGTGGGCAAAAAAGAGGATCAAGATTTTTGATTTGAAGAGTAGGTTAAATTCTAAGAAGTCAAGATCAGAATAATATAACTTTGGTCAAATAGAACCCAAATAGTAGCTGAGTTCACCTAACTAGGGCCTTCTTGTGTTTTGGAAGCTGACACTGAAGACCAAACTGGCTTGTAACCTTGGTACTCTTTTTTGGAACACATCATAGAGTCAGAATAACTCTGGAGAAGAAAACAAAATTCACTAACAATGCTCTTTTTCTCTATTCCATTCCTTTGCATGTCTTTATATTTACTAAATGGCAATGATATATTTATATTTGTGTTTTTCATCCCTACCTGACTATAAGCTCTCTCCAGGACAAGGGTCAGGTCTCATATATTTTATACTTCCTATTGCCTGTCATAGTACCTGGGGCATAGAGGCTTTCAACATTTGTTGAAACAAAGTGTTAGGGTCAAAAGCATTAAGTCATAGGCAGAACTGATATCTAAGATTTAATTACAAAAATAACTTATCAATGTCTATTTTAACATCAGACTGTTGTAATCTTACATGATGAAAATTTATATACATATATTGTCTTTGAAATACAAAAACATTAAAAAATGTTTATTTGCCCTGGGCAGGTGGCCCAGTTGATTGGAGCATCATCCTGTGCACCCCCAAGTTTGCGGGTTTGATCTCCTATCAGGGCACATGCCTCAGTTGTGAGTTTGATCCCCAGTTGATGCGTATATGGGTGGCAGCCAATCGATGTTTCTCTTCCTTCCTCTCTCTCTACAATCAATTAACATATTCTTGGGTGAGGATTAAATAAATAAATAATGTTTATTTACTCAGACAATACAATAAAACTTACCTTTTAAAAATTCAAATAATACATAAAAGTCTTGGCAGGAATGGCTCACTTGGTTGGAGTGTTGTCCCGTAAACTGAAAGGTGGGGGGGTTGATTGCTGGTCAGGGCCCATGCTGGGTTGTGGGGTCCCTAGTCAGGGCGTGTGCAAGAAGGCAGCCAATCGATATTTCTCTCCTCCCTTCCTCCCTCCCTCCTCCTGTCTCTGAAATCAGTAAGCATGTTCTTGAGGTGAGGATAAAATAATAATAATACAGAAGATTATAAATAAAAATTATAGTTACCCTTCTGGGCCATTGTACTTTCTTAAACCAAGCACACTTTAACATACATCCTTACAGATCTTTTTTTTTTCTTTTTTTTTTTAGATTTTATTTATTTATTTTAGAGAGAGGGGAAGGGAGGGAGAAAGAGAAGGAGAGAAACAGCAATGTGTGGTTGCCTCTCACATGGCCCTCACTGGGGACCTGGCCCGCAACCTAGGCATGTGCCCTGACTGGGAATCGAACCGGGACCCTTTGGTTCCCAGCCCACGCTCAATCCACTGAGCCACACCAGCCAGGGCCCTTACAGATCTTTTTAAAAATATATTTACAATATGCCCACAGATATACATATATTTATATATTTAGGAGGGCTGTGTTGTGTGTGTATATAAATGGGATCCTACTGTATATTCCTTTTTTGCAACTCGTTTTTATCTTAACAGCATATCATGAGGATAAATCTATGTTGATACATACAGTAACTCTTGCCTTATTTAATTGCTGCATGTATTCCTTTGTGGGACTATATTACCCTATATTTAACCCATCCTCTTTTTCTAGACAATTATATTGTTTCCAGTTTTTCACTGATCAATGAATATTGGAATGTACATCTATCTTTGTTTTCATATAATTCAGTATATATATTCAAGAATACCTATGGCTAGATTCTTAGAGGTAAATTTTCTGGATTGAACAGTATGTGCATTTAAAATTTATATAGATTTTTGCCTAGTGTGGTCCATCTCATTATTTTAATTTGCATTTCTGTTGTTACCAGTAATTAACATCTTTTCATATTTTAATTGTTTAATTTCTTCAGTGTATTGCCTATTTCTACTTTTTACTTATTTTTCTATTGTCTTTTCCTTACTGCTGTGTCAGATACTTTACAAATATTCTCTCAGTGTGTTTGTCTTTTAAAATTTTTTATTTTTAAGTTATGTTTATTGAGATATAATTTACATACAATAAAACCTACCGTCAAGATACAAAACATTTACATTATCCCCAAAAGTTCTCTAGTTTTCTTTTGTGGTTCTTTTTTCTCCTTACCCTGGCGCTTCTGGCTGTCACTGATATGTTTTCTGTCTGTATAGTTTTGTATTTTCAGAATGTCACGTAAATGAAATCATATGTATGTAGTAACTAGTTGTTTTCGCTTAGCCTAATGCCTTTGACATCCTCTCATGTATCAGCAGTCTGTTCCTTTTTAATCCATATTTCATTATATGGACGTGCCTCAATTTATTACCTATTCATAGTTGATGAACATTTGTGCTGTTTCTAGCTTTTAAATGAAGCTGCTATAAGCATTCCAGTGCAATTCTTTGTGTGGGCATGTTTCATTTCTCTTAAGTAGCCTAGGAGTGAGATAGCTGGACTATAAGTTAAGTGTATGTTTGGCTTTGTAAGATTTGTTTTCTGCCTTTTTAACTTGATTTATGCCATTGTTTATCATATTGATGTTCTAAATTTGTATATTATTAAATTTACCATTTAAAAAATGTTTCTGAACTTTGTACCTCACTTCTATGGCATTCCCACAGATTAAGATTGTGTTTTACTTTCTTTAGATACAGCTTTATTTTTAGTCACTGTGGATGGTCTAGCATTTTTCAGTTTACTATGTATGTGAAGGAAGAAATATTGATTTGTATATTCTAATTTTTTTTGGTACTTTTGTTCAAGTGGTTACCTCTGTATAATAATTTTTATACTACCCATCGTTTCTTTTTATCTCTGTTCTTACTTTTTATTGTCAGGCCTGTCAGTTTTAATGGTATCTTTGACTCCCTTCTGTTACCTATGTAGTAATTGATGATCTTACGTTACTTTCTTTTTTCCTTCTCTCATTTCTTAGTTGTAGTCTTTCTGCTTATGAGATTATATGTTTACATTTTTCTGTCCATGTCCTCACCTTTGATTTGTTCTTAGCCCTGCAATTAAATATATAACATATTCATCATCTGTCCATTTTCTGGAGTTTCCCCAGTCACTTCTTTGTCCTGTAGGTGTTGATAAACTGCAGTTTTTACTTCAAATCTGGCTCACTGCCTATTTTTGTATGGCCTGCATGACATTTTTAGATGGTTGGAATAAAAGACAGCAAACTCGTATTTTATAACACATTAAAATTATATGAAAATACCTGGCTGGTGTGGCTCAGTGGATTGAACACCAGCGTGAGAACCATAGGGTCGCTGGTTTGATTTCCAGCCAGGGCACATGGGCTGAGATGTGGGCCAGGTCCCCAGTAGGGGGTGCGGGAGAGGCAACCACACATGGATGTTTCTCTCCCTCCCTCCCTTCCCTTCTGTCTAAAAATAAATAAATAAAATCCTTTGAAATATTATATGAAAATAAAATTTCAGTGCTCATAAAGTTTTATTGGAACTTAGCCATGCTCATTTGCTTATTGTCTATGGCTACTTCTGTACTACAACAGAATTGAGTAGTTCAGTAGAGATTTATGACCCGTAAAGGCTAAAATACTTACTGTCTGTTCCTTCATACAGAAAGTTTGCTGATCTCTGCTCAGTTAGATTCTTTAGGAAGGGGTCATTCATATATACATGTTTTTCCTAAGTTCTGACATGTTCAGAATTGTATTTTTATAGCTCTGCTGGAGATAATAACTTTGGCTTACATTTTCTGTCTTGGAAAACACTGCTCTGCTGTTGTCTTGTTTTCTGTGTTGTTATTGAGAAGTCTGATGTTGGTCTAATTTTCTTGCTGTTACGTTATTTCGTCTTTTCACCCAAAGGCCTCAGGGCTTTTATCTTTAAAGTCTAATTGTTTTAGTAGGATATATTTCGGAGTTGATCATACTGGGTGAGTTTTTCTCAGTTACTCATGGGCTCTTTTAATGTGTATATTTAGGTCTCCTTTTTTTCCAGGAAGCTTTATTAGATTACAGTTTTAAATATGTGCTCTGTTCCATCGTTTTGATTTTCTTTTTGGAGACTCCAGTTACACCTATATTGGCTTTCTTAAGCCTGTCTTTTATTTCAACCACTTTTTCTCTGACCCTGTATTTTTTTTACTTCTTCATATTTTAATTCTCTTGTTTTCCTGCTGTGATTCAATGCTATTTATTAACTTTAATTGAGTCTATTATCTTGGACACCTTGTAATTTAGAATTGATTTCTGATAGGATTTTCTTTCTAATTTTTTTCCCCTGAGTTCCATCAAATCTCAATTTATTTAACCTTTTTTGGGGGGAGGGAGGTTAGTGCGCTCTGTTCTTAGTGTCTGTATTTCTGATAAAAGGTGTTTTAATCTGACTAAGGATTTTCATATCCCCGAATGCCTATTTAAGGCTATGTAATTTAGTTTGGAGAATTATGTTACAGTTTCCTTTAGCTTCATGATTAGGTTTTGGCTCTTAATTGCATTTTTTGCCCCTTTTTTGGTAATAGTTTTGTGTGGATGTGGTCTGCTTTTTCTTTCTTTTTTTTTACTTCATGGCCAGGACTCACAAATTATCTCTTGTCATTTTGCCCTTTTCTGCGAACTTTCTTTCATAGATGCCGGTGGTGGTAGTGGAAAGGGGAGGAGGGAGTTGGGCATGTGTTGTTTCTCTCACTTCTGTAGGATCCTTAATTTTCCCTTATTTCCTTTTTCATTTACTACCACATCATTAAGGACTTACCACTGTAAAAAATGTGTTTGATTTTCTTCTAAAAGCAATGCGCCTCTGCAGTTGCCATTTCTGGTCCTCCTGTTTGCTTTTGTTCTCTTTCTTTGTGAACCACCAAGTCCCAACCTGTGTTCAGTATCCGTTCCTTAGCATTGGGCTTTCTCTTTTTGGGTGTGATTTTGTTGGTGCCTTATCTAAGTTATCTGTACTCCTCTGCTGTCTTTACTGGAGTGTCTTAAGCTCCCCTCTCTTGTCTGCATCCACAGGCTTGAAGTGATAGGCAGTGGGAACTCTGATAGAGTGTCATTTGAAAGTTGTGGTATTTATTTTTTGTTTCCTTGTTTTATTGCTCTCCTTGTTCATTGTATGTTTTGGAGGGGGAAATTCTGGGGAAAATTCAAAATCAGGGCATTGTTATCATTCTCTATCTGGCTTAGTATATTTTAGATGATTTTTTTTTGCAAGAATCCTCACAGGAAAAATGTAAATAATTTTAGTTGCTGTAGGACACTGAATAGATGAAAATACTTTACACATTTCTTAAGTATAATATAGGTATCATTATAATGATTTTTAAATCTCTGTTTAATTAGAAAATCTCATTACTCAAGCATTCTGGGTATTGTATAGATTATCTTTTGCACACTGTACAATCTGTTCTTCTCCATTAGTATACAATTTTAAAAACTATTATTTAGGCCCTCCCCCCCTTCCTTCCTTCCTCTCTCTAAAATCAATAAATGTTAAAAAATATTATTTAAAAATTAGAGTATGTTTCAAAAATTTATCAATTTTGATGGTCCATTTCTGTTATGGTTAATATTTAGATTTTGATATATCTAGTTTCCATTCAATTAAATGCAATTAAGGTTCAAATGCTAGGGAACATTTATTATTTGAATCATCTGTATCATTCTTTGCTTTGTAATATATTTTGAAATCAAGACACATTCATTTTTCATTTATTAGATGCATACTTCTACTGGAGGAGGGTTTTGTGACTGTGGAGACACAGAGGCCTGGAAAACTGGCCCTTTTTGTGTAAGTCATGAACCTGGAACAGCAGGTACTACAAAAGAGGTAAGAATATTAGTATTTTTTTTTAACGCTAACTACTTTAAGCTTGATGAAATGAGATAGAGATAAATGTTATGTGTATGGGCTACACTGAATTCCACTGAGAATCCTGATAATGAATTTATAATGAAAAGATAATTCAGAATATTTTTTGTAAAGCAATTGTATAAGTAAGAGTAAGTAATACATATTTAAGCCTAAAAGAGCAAATAGAAGTAATTATTGCAGAAGCCAATGTAATACATTAGAAAATAGTAGAACTGACACATAAATTTAATAATTACTTTTCTTTAAACAAAGTCAACAAATTGATTATCCACTGTATATCCTAATCAAGGAAAAATAATTAAGCCAGCTCAAATATATATAATTAGAAAGGAGAATGAGGAAATAGAACCACAGGAGGTATTAAAAGGATTGTAAAAGACTTTATATAATTCTATAAATACATTTGAAAATGGATTATTCCATTAAACAGTATAAAGTACCATAGTTTTCTTAAACACAGAACACTTGAACGATTTATAACCATTGAAGAAATTCAGAAAATTGTCACGAGACAGTACTTTCTAAAAAATGCCATGTTCAGATAGTTTCACAGAGGAATTCTTTTCAAAACTTGAAGAACAGATTTCATATTCTTTAAACTGTTTATCCTTAGCAGTAAACATCCCTAGAGTTCAAATTTTAATCTCTTTATGTATTGTTCCCCACTAAATGAAATCAGGGATTGCTGTGAAAATACTAGATTTCAGGTCTTAGGGAATAGGTAAGCTTGTGAGAATGGGTTTGTATTAAAAAGAACCTAGGGCCCGGCTGGTATAGCTCAGTGGATTGAGCGTGGGCTGGGAACCAAAGGGTCCTGGTTCGATTCCCAGTCGGGGCACATGCCTGGGTTGTGGGCTAGGTCCCCAGTGCGGGCCATGTGAGAGGCAACCATACATTGCTCTTTCTCCCTCCCTTCTCCTCTCTCTGAAAATAAATAAAATAAAATCTTAAAAAAAAAAAAAAAAAAAGAACCTAGGACCCAGCTTGATTGGTCTCTCATCGATCTGAGTTGGACAATTGGAGCTTAAAAAAATAATAATAAGTAACCACTGTAATTGATTGACTCATACTAAATATATAAAAATCCATGAGTTCCGTCTTAGCTAGGTGGCTCAGTTGGTTGGAGCATCATCCTCTACACCAAAAGGTTGTGGGTTTGATCCCCAGTCAGGGTGTGTAAGGAAGGCAACTGATCAATCCTTTTCTCTCACATAGATGTATCTCTCCTTCCCCCTTACTCTCTGTCTAAAAATTAGTACATACGTCTTTGGATAGGAATAAAAAAATCCATGAGTTCCCAATGATACTTGTATGAAAGCTAAAATAGACAGAAGTTTGTTGCCATGGTAGCGGTTATTATATCAATTCTTTAAAAATTGGTAGGAATTGTGTTCCATGGTGAACAACTATTTCCAGTTGATGAGGTAAAGCTCTTTCTTTCTAGGTTAACACTAGCTAATAGGGAAGGAATAGTATAAGAAAAATTAACATTTGGCAAGCCCTAAGGAAATATATGATAGATAATGATCATTAACGGATGCTTAAACCATTAAGACTTGAATTGATGAGGAACAATATTCACATGGTTCTAAATTGTCATCTCATAGTTTACTTGCTAGTCATAAGAGAAAAAAAATGAAACTTGACAATGGAGGTGTCCAGTGATGAATATTACCATCATTACTAATAGTGGGGTGATGTGGCATGATGGGCATCATCCGATGTAAAATGCAGTACATAGTTTAATATCTGAAAATCAGTTACTGTAATAGACCATATAAATAGAATAAAAACCAAAACCACATGATCATCACAATAGACGCAGCAAAAACATTTGACTAAATCCAACACACTTTCATGATAAAAAGATTTAACAAACTTAATAGAAGGGCATTTCTTTAACTTGCTCAAGTACGTCTTTGAAAATTTCACAGCTGTTATTATACTGTATACTGTCTCCCTAACATCAGAAACAAGACAAGGATTCACCTCTTGCCACATTTATTCATTATCGTACTGGAGGTTCTAGCCAGGGCAGTTAGGCAAGAAAAAGAAATAAAAGGCATCCATGTTAGAAAGGAAGAAGTAAAACTAGCTCTATTTACAGATGACATGATTTGATATATAGAAAATCCTAAAGAATCCACTAAAAAATTATTAGAACTAATAAGTTCAGCAAGATTATAGGACACAAAATAATTATACAAAAATTACTTGTATTTCTATATACTCTAATGAATAATCTGAAGATGAAATTAATGAGAACTTCAATTTACTATAGTATCAAAGAGAATAAAATATTTAGGAATAAATTTAAGAAGACATAAAATTTATATTCTGAAAACTGTAAAACACTGTTGAAAGAAATTTTTAAAAGATCTAAATAAATGGAAAAACATCTCATATTTCTAGATCAGAAGAGTTACTGTTTGTTAATATGGCAGCTCTTTGTTTTTTTGCTAATACACCAAGGAATCAACTTAGCTCTTCAGCACTGACCAAGTATCTCACAGATTTATACTGAATTTCTGTTGGATTCTCTTAAACAGCTACTGTGATTTTTTTCCCTGTTTAGTCTTCTGTTTAAATAGCTTATTGTGATATAATTTGCATACCATATAAGAAAATTCACCCATTTAAAGTGTATAGTGTTTTTTTAGTATATTCACAGAGTTATGTAATAATCATCACAATTAATTGTAGAACTTTTTCATCACTCCCAAAGGAACCCTATATTCATTAGCAGTCACTCTATTTCTTTCAAACTCCCCACACTTAGATACCTAATTTGTCTCTAAAGATTTGCCTGTTCTGGACATTTTATGTAAATGGGATCATACAATGTATGTTCTTTTGTGATTGGTTTCTTTTTTTTTTTTTTAACTATATTTTATTGATTATGCTGTTACAGTTGCCCCATTTCCCCCCTTCCTTCCCCCCTCCCCCTTACCCCCCTTTCCCCTCCCTTTAGTTTTGTCCATCGGTCTTACACATAAGTCCTTCTGCTCCTGTACTTCCTATACTGTTCTAACCTCCCCTTGTCTGTTGTCTACCTCCCATTTATGCTACTTGTTCTGTGCCCCATTCCCACCCTCTCCCCCTACCACTCCCCTGTTGATATTCCTCCATACCTCATATAACTCCCTTCAACATTTCATACAATAAAGGCTGGGTGGTGATG